>JAUTXW010001067.1:0-286208 GCA_030620095.1 Kuschelorhynchus macadamiae
TCAAAAAGATTACCTTTTACTATTTTCTTTTGGCGCTAAAAGTAGATATTAGAGAGTAAATACAAAGATTATAAGGGTAAAGCTAAAAAATACCAGGTAAAAAGGAGGTGCAGTCTAACCGATTAGGCTACTCTCTTGAACCTTGTTTCACTGGTTAAATTAAAAACACTTCTTATACAATACTAGGAATAAATCATTGCATTTCTTATATCCAACTTTAATTTTATTTTTATTTCATACTGTCCAGTAAATCTAGTTACCCTGTACAACGTCGAAATAAAATGCAATCCCAAATATGGTGTTATATATAGGGTGTCCCATTTAAAAGCAGTTGATGCTTAGGTACCTCACATTTATGAAATACCCTGTATAATTAGAAATATTTTTAAATTGTAAACTTCTTTTTGTTATATAACTTTCATAAAAAAAATCCAAAATTATACAAAATGAGGAAGATATGGTACTTTGTCACACTTAATCAGGTGTTGTGCTCCTATTTGGAAATAGACTATAGTTAAGTATCTTTTGGGTCGACGAGGCAGTGGCAGATGATCCAGATGACAAACAAGAACTATAAGTGTCAAAACACAGGAGGAAGCGTTCATTAGACAAACCGTTTTTTAGATATCTATATGTCGAGGACAAATAAACTTTAAATTTTGACTGACAGTCCACCAGTGACCAACATTATAAAAAAAATTGCTAAAGGTCTTAAGAAACAATAATAGAGAAAACACCCCAATACTGTTATGGAGGTTTTTGTATATTATATTGAATTTTCACATAATATATCAAATAAACACACATAACTTTTAAGTAGCGAAAACACCCATTGGGCAATTGCACAGTCAGCTTTTATAAAGGTATTAAAGCTTAGGAATTATTCGACTATACGTTTATTTATAATGGCAGAGAGAAATATATTTTCGCTTTCCAAAGTTGGAAAACAAGACGAAAACAACTGAAATGCATTTGATATAAATAACAATGACAGCGAAAACTTTTTGTATGTACTGTCAGCAGAACATTGAAGCTAGTTTACAATAGACGAGCGAGCTATCCGGTTCATAAACTTCAAAAAGATTACCTTTTACTATTTTCTTTTGGCGCTAAAAGTAGATATTAGAGAGTAAATACAAAGATTATAAGGGTAAAGCTAAAAAATACCAGGTAAAAAGGAGGTGCAGTCTAACCGATTAGGCTACTCTCTTGAACCTTGTTTCACTGGTTAAATTAAAAACACTTCTTATACAATACTAGGAATAAATCATTGCATTTCTTATATCCAACTTTAATTTTATTTTTATTTCATACTGTCCAGTAAATCTAGTTACCCTGTACAACGTCGAAATAAAATGCAATCCCAAATATGGTGTTATATATAGGGTGTCCCATTTAAAAGCAGTTGATGCTTAGGTACCTCACATTTATGAAATACCCTGTATAATTAGAAATATTTTTAAATTGTAAACTTCTTTTTGTTATATAACTTTCATAAAAAAAATCCAAAATTATACAAAATGAGGAAGATATGGTACTTTGTCACACTTAATCAGGTGTTGTGCTCCTATTTGGAAATAGACTATAGTTAAGTATCTTTTGGGTCGACGAGGCAGTGGCAGATGATCCAGATGACAAACAAGAACTATAAGTGTCAAAACACAGGAGGAAGCGTTCATTAGACAAACCGTTTTTTAGATATCTATATGTCGAGGACAAATAAACTTTAAATTTTGACTGACAGTCCACCAGTGACCAACATTATAAAAAAAATTGCTAAAGGTCTTAAGAAACAATAATAGAGAAAACACCCCAATACTGTTATGGAGGTTTTTGTATATTATATTGAATTTTCACATAATATATCAAATAAACACACATAACTTTTAAGTAGCGAAAACACCCATTGGGCAATTGCACAGTCAGCTTTTATAAAGGTATTAAAGCTTAGGAATTATTCGACTATACGTTTATTTATAATGGCAGAGAGAAATATATTTTCGCTTTTCAAAGTTGGAAAACAAGACGAAAACAACTGAAATGCATTTGATATAAATAACAATGACAGCGAAAACTTTTTGTATGTACTGTCAGCAGAACATTGAAGCTAGTTTACAATAGACGAGCGAGCTATCCGGTTCATAAACTTCAAAAAGATTACCTTTTACTATTTTCTTTTGGCGCTAAAAGTAGATATTAGAGAGTAAATACAAAGATTATAAGGGTAAAGCTAAAAAATACCAGGTAAAAAGGAGGTGCAGTCTAACCGATTAGGCTACTCTCTTGAACCTTGTTTCACTGGTTAAATTAAAAACACTTCTTATACAATACTAGGAATAAATCATTGCATTTCTTATATCCAACTTTAATTTTATTTTTATTTCATACTGTCCAGTAAATCTAGTTACCCTGTACAACGTCGAAATAAAATGCAATCCCAAATATGGTGTTATATATAGGGTGTCCCATTTAAAAGCAGTTGATGCTTAGGTACCTCACATTTATGAAATACCCTGTATAATTAGAAATATTTTTAAATTGTAAACTTCTTTTTGTTATATAACTTTCATAAAAAAAATCCAAAATTATACAAAATGAGGAAGATATGGTACTTTGTCACACTTAATCAGGTGTTGTGCTCCTATTTGGAAATAGACTATAGTTAAGTATCTTTTGGGTCGACGAGGCAGTGGCAGATGATCCAGATGACAAACAAAAACTATAAGTGTCAAAACACAGGAGGAAGCGTTCATTAGACAAACCGTTTTTTAGATATCTATATGTCGAGGACAAATAAACTTTAAATTTTGACTGACAGTCCACCAGTGACCAAAATTATAAAAAAAAATTGCTAAAGGTCTTAAGAAACAATAATAGAGAAAACACCCCAATACTGTTATGGAGGTTTTTGTATATTATATTGAATTTTCACATAATATATCAAATAAACACACATAACTTTTAAGTAGCGAAAACACCCATAGGGCAATTGCATAGTCAGCTTTTATAAAGGTAATTAAAGCTTCAGACAAACCTTTTATAAAGGACAAATAAATTATTCGACTATACGAATTTTCACATAATATATTTATTTATAATGGCAGAGAGAAATATATTTTCGCTTTTCAAAGTTGGAAAACAAGACGAAAACAACTGAAATGCATCTGATATAAATAACAATGACAGCGAAAACTTTTTGTATGTACTGTCAGCACAACATTGAAGCTAGTTTACAATAGACGAGCGAGTGAGCGAGATTACCTTTTACTATTTTCTTTTGGCGCTAAAGGTAGATATTAGAGAGTAAATACAAAGATTATAAGGGTAAAGCTAAAAAATACCAGGTAAAAACGAGGTGCAGTCTGACCGATTAGGCTACTCTCTTGAACCTTGTTTCACTGGTTAAATCAAAAACACTTCTTATACAATACTAGGAATAAATCATTGCATTTCTTATATCCAACTTTAAATTTATTTTTATTTCATACTGTCCAGTAAATCTAGTTACCCTGTACTGACTTGCGGCCGGTAAATAGAACATTAGAATATCTGATAGCGTAATGTGTTGCCTAGCAACACCACCATCTTTGTTATTACTAGCACCGAACATATGATCGGTGTTACTAGAAAGCGAATATTTTAATGGGTTTGACTTTCATGTTTTCTAACTTAAAATTATAAAAAATAAAACATTTAAACACACTTGTTTAAGAATTATTTACTGCATCAAAATTCTATTTTTTACGGAAGCGTATAAGCCACAATTTTTTTTGTTTTTAAATTCTGACTTTGAAGTCGGAATTTAACAAAATTCTGAGTTTAAAGTCAGAATCTAACAAAATTCTGATTTTAAAGTCGAAATTTAACTAAATTCTTAGTTTAAAGTCAGAAATTAACTAAATTCTGAGTTTAAAGTCGGAATTTAACTAGATTCTGAGTTTAAAGTCAGAATTTAAAAAAATCAGAATTTAAAGTCAAAATTTAACATAATTCTGAGTTTAAAGTCGAAATTTAACAAAATTCTGCGTTTAAAGTCAGAAATTAACTAATTAAACATATGCCTAATTTGTCAGGGACTTATTTAACACTCGAACATCAACATAGGAAACTTTTATTTTGTACCCTCCCCCCTTTTATCATTTTTTAACTATGTGTAGTTTGGTGGAACAATTCATAACGCATTTGCCATTATTGAAAGAAGAATATTGAACTTGTTTTCTTGGTTCTAGTCTGTTATGCAATCTTACGGACTAAATTCTGACTTTACACTCAGAATTTTGTTAAATTCCGACTTTAAACTCAGAATTTTGTTCAATTCTGACTTTAAACTCAGAATTGTATTAAATTCTTACTTTAAACTCAGAATTTAGTTAAATTCCGACTTTAAACTCAAAATTTTATTAAATTCCGACTTTGAACTCAGAATGTTGTTAAATTCTGACTTTAAACTCAAAATTTTGTTAAATTCCGACTTTAAACTCAGAATTAAAAAATAAAAAAATTGTGGCCCTCCTACGCTTCCGTAATTTTTCAATTAACCACAAAAATAATTATTTATTGACAGAGAGCATTTAAAAGTAGCTCTTCAGATTCTTTCAGGACTTCTTCTTTCTTTAAAGGTGAATATGTGGGATGGAATTAATGAACGAGCAAATGTCTATGTTTCATATAATATATACAGGGTGATTCAGAAATAAGTACCGAAAAGTTACAGGCTTGACCAAATATGAAAACAAGTTTTATATAATTTTTCTCTAAGCCACACCGATTAGAATATACAGGGCTTTAAGCATGTGTGATAAAAATGACATTTTATTAAGTAATATATGTTAGGAGCGAGATATCAATTTCAATTTTGGAATATGTTAGCATTACATAAAGGCCCATTAACACAATAAACGACAACCATATGGGTCACTTTAGGGACGTAGAACAGGGGTATATGCCCTGCATTTATATTATGTTATTTTACCACTCGGTATATTGCCTGTTTTTTTAAAAAATATTTATAGCTTGGCCTTTTTAATAAAAAATTATTACTCTTACAATTTTTTCATAAGAGTTATCATTACGGACTTTTATTCGAGTTAATGCGTCAAAACAGTTTATAGACCAAGCAATAGAGCAGCAATGTATTGATTTTGTGACAAAAATACTACCTGAAAATCAACTGTGCCATCACTTAAAACACATTATGCAGTTTCAAGCTGATGTTTTTTCTACTCGTAACTATTATTTATTAATTTGTTATAAACAATTTAGTGCAAAAAAATGCTGTTTTTTTTTCGTTTTTTGCTTATAAAATGAAAAGGATGTAAGCAATCTTAATGCTATAAACGGGTGACTTGTAGAGAATTGAAATACGAACAAAACGAGCTATTAAACAAGTCTTTAGGATAGTTTCGAAGAAAATCCGGAAAAATCACAATTTTTCAAAAATTCAGCCTTTTTTTAAGTTATAACATAGATCTTCCGGGAAATGGGAGTAACTGACATGAAATTTATGCAAGCACAAGGCAGACATCGTCGGATAATTAGTTTTTAAGTTTACTTAGATTTTTTGCAAAATCTTTTAACTCTTCAGGCTGATTTTAGTTTTAGGATCCATATATCAGAAGTGGCTAATAGTGCGACGCGCATGTATGGTTTTATAGTACGAAATACCAGACGTATTGAATGTATTAAGCACTTGTACATGACATTTGTTAGGAGCATATTAGAGTATCTCTCAACTATCTGGAGCCGACATTACCATAGTTATAAATATCTTTTGGGAATAGTGCAAAATAAATTCCTCAGATACTTGAATTATAAAGAGACGGGCATATATATGACTTTAATGAGTGTAAATGGGAATTGTTAATTAGATATAACATGGACACCTTAGAATTAAGAAGGAGTATGGCCTTAGGGATATATATTTTTAAAATAATTAATAATCGGATAGCCCATCCAAATTTGTTATCGTGTATTAGGTTATCGGTTCCTGTTTATAATACCTGCGCATTTTCAACTTTTTACATGAACTCGACTAACACAACCAATAATCTATTTTCACCATTACATAATATGTGTAGAATTGGTAATAAAATAAGCTGCAACCATGATATTTTTAATTTAAGTCTATTCTGTAATAGGTTTCTTTTGTACTATGTGATGATGTTATGTATCAGTTTTGTTCTTTTTAATTTATTTTATGATAAATGTTATTCTAATAGAAATTTGTAATATGGTAGTCCTATGAAGTATAAATATATCTACTGATAAGTAATGTATTTGCTTTGTTAGTGGAATTTATTCCTAAATTGGAATTTATTTTAAGCTTGTAATAAATAAATAAATTTACAACGGTCACATTTTCACCAGTTGGGTGAACTCGGTACTATCTGTCAATGATAAAGGGAACGAACAAACCTTAGGGAAAGCAGGGTTTAGTAAAATTCGCTATGCAGATTGAGGGTTTATTTAAAATGGAATGGAACACCCTGTATCTCTAACATCATCTAGAAGCCTGATCCTTCCCATTTCTAAAAAACGTATAATTTGTTAGAAACTTTCAGAACAAAAAACAACAGAAACCACAACAACAACTAATCTACATTAATTTTATTAGATACAGCAGAACAAAGGGTTTAATTTAATTAATAAACTAGTACATTAACTGCTAAATAAACAAACAAACAAACAAAAGTATGCTTTATTGCCGCAGAAAAATTCTACAATTTTATGGACAAAGCAAAATATACCTAAAAATAAGACATATCAAAACATTAATCGAAAATAATTTCGACAGGTCAGTGCTTTTTTTTTTAAAATGTAAATTATCAATTTACCAAATCGTAAAACACACGTTAGAATATAGCATAACATTGCAAACAGTAAATGAATCATGATAACCTTATAAAAGTAAACAAACACACATGTACGAGGTGAATAATTTCGATGACATTGAAATCAAAATTGCAACTATGCGACCTTAAACTCTATGTTATTATAGTTATACAAATAATTGTGATGTTAAACAGAAGGTATATTGAACTAGTGTAGAATGTAGTATACAAAAAGAATTAAATTGTTTTTAATCCAATACCTAACAAAAATAATTAAGTTTTAAGTGAATGTTCGACAGTTCTTTTCCCTATATAATGGTTTACAAAATTCTATGCTATGAGTTAGGACATGACTCACAAAAGATTTAAGTAAACAAGCGAGTTTAGTGACAATTTAAAGAGACTTACTCACTGAAAAAAAAAATCATTAACGCTGTAAAATGGTCTCTCAATGAGGTATGCTTTGGTGTTTTTTCGAAATTGTGCAAGCATAGGGATAGATTTTAAATGTACTGGCAGATTGTTGTAAAGTTTTATGGCGTTGTAAATAATTGATTTTTTTATTAATTCTGTGGAAGGAATGGGAAGATAAATATCATGCCTAGAGTTTCTGGTAGGGTATACATGTTGTGGCCTTTCTGGGAGGGTGTTTATATGTTTTCTCAGCAAACATACCGTTTCCAAAATAAATAATGCAGGAAGTGTTAATATTTCATGTTTTTTGAAATAGTATTGGCAGTGAGCTCTATTATTTAGACCAAACAAATAACGAATGGCTCTCTTTTGAAGCATAAAAATACTACGAAATTGCTCGGTGGTACAGCAGCCCCAAAAGGGAAGGCCATAGCGGAGGTGGGATTCAAATAAAGAGAAATAAGTAAGTCTGGCAGAAGGAACGTCTAGTTCTTTTGAAACTGATCGAATGGCGAAGCAGGCGGTAGAAAGTTTTTTAGTTAAGGTGTCAATATGATTAGACCATTTTAGGTTGCTATTTATATTTAAACCCAGGAATTTAACCGACTCTACGTATTCAATATTGCTGTTATGTACCTGAAGTGGTTGTTATCGACGTTAAAACAAAGCATATTGGAATCGGACCAAGCCTTAATTATAACCAAGTCTTTGGAGATACTAGAATGTAAAGACGTTGTATCAAAATCACTCCATGTTATGCTTGTGTCATCAGCAAAAAGGGAGATTCTTCCATTAATTTTAAGGTTCGTGATATCATTAATGTATAACAAAAAAAGAATAGGTCCCAAGACTGAACCTTGAGGGACTCCACTTGTAATCAACTTACAATCAGAATCGGAACCATTAGCCCTTACAAGTTGTTGCCTTTTTCCAAGATAAGATTTGAACCAATTTAAAGAAGTACCACGAATTCCATAAAAATGTAGTTTGTTTATCAGAATTTCATGACTAACACAATCAAAGGCTTTCGCATAGTCACAAAAAACTGAGGCAGTTGGGTGGTTGTTATTGAGAGATAAGTAGACGCCTCTAAGCAACGTGAACATGGCGTCACTGGTGCACTTGTTGGGTAGAAATCCGAACTGCTCCGGGGATATTATCTGATGTTTCAGGAGAAATGGCATAAGACGGTTCTTCAGTAGCCTTTCGATGATTTTTGATAGCACTGGTAGTAGTGCAATTGGGCGATAATTGCAAGAGTTAGTTTTTTCGCCGCCTTTATGAAATGGAATAATTATAGCTGTTTTAAGGCAATCAGGGAATACACCTTTTATAAAGGACTCATTTATTAATGTTGTAAGGGCCTCTATGACTGGGAGTGGCAAGTTCAGGAATATTCTAATTGATAGGCCATCAGTGCTACACGAAGATTTACTTTTGATATTATGTATTACCTTCAATAGTTCAGTGTTGCTAACGGGACTTAAGAAAAAGCTATCAGCTAAATTTTTTGAAGGAGGGAGAAACGAAATAGGGTCCAAACTTGGCGAGATACTAGAGGTAACATTTTTGCTTACATTAATAAAATAATCATTTAGATCATTAGCCCCTGGCAAGATCTGAGTCACAGGGTTTGATTTGTTTCTGAGGTTATTGATGATGGACCAGGTTTCTTTTGAAACGTTATTAGAGTTTGTTAGACGTTTTCGGTAGTGTAATTTTTTTGCTGACTTAATAAGAGTAGTGTAGATCCTCCTATAATTAGAGATATAGTCGAGAATAAGAAAGGAGTCGGTGAATTTTTTTATATATGAGAGCGAGCGCATATTTTTAGCAGAAATTCGTATTCCTTTCGTGGTCCACGGTTTATGCCGCTAGGTTTGATATTCTTAAGCGGGAAGGCCTTGTTAAAAGCACTTAAAGTTTTATTTAAAAAAGTTCTGAAGTTTGTGTTGACATTATCAGATTCAAAATTCCAATTGGTGTTAAAGCAAATATTATGAAATACTGAGAAATTTGCGGCCGAGAAAATTCTGCCCCGATGGCGAGATCTTGGTAAGGGCCTAATAGGTAAACTAAACCTGGAAATTACCGCCTCGTGATCGGAAAGACCTGAGTTATAGATCTGTGATTGCACCTCTGATGGAGAAAAATCAGACGCCATGTAATCGATGATAGAAGAAGAGTTTTTTGAAATTCTAGTTGGCGAGGATACATGCATTGAAAGACCGAAAGAGTCGAATATAGAAATTAGATATTTCTGGATGGCACAAACAGTAGCATAGTCAATATTAAAGTCCCCGCATAGAATTTTTTTACCTTTAATCGGTAGGCTGTCTAGCAAACTTACCAGGCTATTTAAAAATGATTGTACATCAGAGTTTGGTGATCTATAAATACAAATTACATAAAGATCAAGGTTTTGATTATATACTAATATGACTTTCATTTTCTTCAATACATGCACGTAGGCGAAAAATAAAATTGGCAAAAGCATTTTGGAGCATTTCTGCGGTAATTGTATTAAAAATGATAATTACGTTATTTCTGAGTTCATTTCAATTTTGCAGGAGTAGGACTATAGTACCTTTTCTTAATATATCCCCATATAAAAAATCAGGTATTGTTAAATCAGGAGAATAGGGAGCCCAGGGGCCAGCTCGACTTATCCAGTTGTTTCCAAAACTTGTGTTTAATGAATTCCTTGCTATTACAGGAAAGTGAGGTGGGGCACCATCTTGTTGGAAATATACATCATGCAGTATTCTTTCTTGTTCCTGTTGAGTGTGCAAAAAAATTTCTAACATATCTGTATAATAAAATTGTTTCCAGTTACAGTTTGCTCTTGAAAAAAGAAGTTTCCATACATTTTTTGTTTTGACGCACCACACCATACATTTATCTTAGGGCATCTCTTTCATACCCGTTGTAAGCTTAAGGATTTTCGTCACCCTAAATTATGCAGTTATGTTTGTTTACTCTTCCACTTAGGTGAAACGTTGCTTCATCTGACATTATTAGAATTACATCCGGTTGATTTCTAAACAGATCTAATAATGTCCAATGTGAGAAAAAAACTAGAGCTTACAACAAGTTTGAAAGAGATGCTCCTAAGTTAAATATATTGTATGGTGCGCCAAAAACAAAAAAGTATGAACCCTTTTTTCTTCCAAGAAAAAACTGTTTCTAATGAAATTAATGTAGATTAGTTGTTGTTGTTGTTTGTTATATAATATTATAACAAATTATACGTTTTTAGAAAGGGGGAGGATCAGACTTCCAAATGAATATTAGAGATACAGGGTGTTCTCATTGAAATAAGCCCTTAATCTGCATTGGAAAAAACTTTTCCTTATTTTCAAAAAACTATTGAGACTTGGCAACAACGTAGGCAAAAACTTGAAGCAATTCTAAGAAATGCATTGAAACTGTTATAATGTGATACTTTATAGATGGACACCCAGTAGTAGATTTAAGACCGTATACCAGCAAGATTTGATTGCAAGATTTCTTCTGAGAGATTCCTTACTTATCATGGTTGGATCTAAATAAATTTGCGTAGCCTCTTTCTTTCATACCTGAAGAAAAGCACTGATTTGGATTTTTTTTTACAATTTAATCAAACCTCTGAACTAATTTATAACTTCTGTGGTTCCTATGCCTTACTAAATTAAAAACCTTGCTTTTAATTTTATGCTTTTGAAGTCGAAAATGTTTGCTATTTGGCAAACAGAACTATATTATAACTAAAATTCAATATTATTTTGCTATTCTGCGGCATATCACTTAGTAATAGAGATCGAATATAATTATCATTATTGGTAAGTAACATGTTAAACTATATTAATTTCATGGCAGGCTATCCCTAATGACCAGCGCCATGTTGCTATAAAATTATTCATATTTAATGTATACCTACCTACTCACTACTAATGAATAATCAGTAATCTGCAACTTGTAAAGACAACATTATTGTATTTTAACAAATGAGTGGATATTTTCAAAGAGAAACAATATTATGTTTGTTTATATTTAGATCGATGATATAATTTCGACGGGGGAAATAATTTTACTAAATGAAATGTAAAATAACAACTGTACCTCGAGTTTTGGTTGTGATGAGGCCAAAATGCATAACAGAAACCAAGAATGTTAACGAGTATTAATCAGTGGTGGTATGTGCGATGTATAGTGTTTTAAAATAATTTATTAATTCAAACCAAAAAAATCATTTGTTAAAAAGAGTGAAGTGTGAACCAATTTAGTTCAATACATAGTCACAGTATATATATATATATATATATATATATATATATATATATATATATATATATATATATATACATCAAAACATGTAATACATAAACAATTATTATCATACCTTTTTTTTTTGTTTTTTTTTTGGGAGGTGTGCTTTGAACTGGTGCACACCTCCCAAAAAAAAAGGTATGATAATATTTGTTTATGTATTACATGTTTTGACGCCTTTATTAAACTTAAAAAATAAAAATAATAATACATGTTTTTCTATAAGATATATAAAAAAACAAAAGATTTGTCTCTGTTTCCTTTCTCTTGGTTACCTACTAATAATAACAATATACATATAACGTGTATTAGCTATAATTACGTTTGTTTGTTTTTGAATTTAAATGTATGTATGTAATATTTTGTTCTTTTTCAACCTATCACCAAAAAAAAACAAAACATCTACTTACAGTGTCATTCCATATTTCTGTCCTTTGTATTTACAATTTAAAATTTATAAATGAAATTTATGTATTTTAGCCTGATGATGGTGGTACACGACCGCCGAAACGTTGCCGAATAAAAAAGAATCGTAATAAAAGAAAAGTATATCACACTGTTTTGGTCTGATTTATTGGGAACGCTTTGATAACCTGTTATACTTTAATTGTTGTATAATACTATATAATAATAATTATTTTATCTATATATGTTATGTACACTGTGTCCCAGATTGGTTGTAATCACAGGGTTTCTCGGTAACCAGCAGAGATAGAACTTTGCGGTTTTCGCGACTCTATGTCAATTTTTCGAGAAACTTTGAATGCCGCAAACAGAATTGTGCCAGATTGTTTCGTTTCCGAGATACAGAGTGAAATAGAAATTTTGCGCTTTTGGAGGTGGTATCATATTTCAGACACCCTGTCAGATAAAGAAAAGGTAAAAACTGCTGTGGATAGATATTTTTACGTAGAGTCCAATGCTGTAGTCGAAATTTTTTTTAGACAAACCGTTTTTGAGATATAGCCCAAACTTAGTATTTTTTAAATGGGACACCCTGTATTTTTTGGTTCCAAAAAATTTGCCTTTTTTTTCTCTTTAAAATGATGTATCACACTATGCACATTTGACGTAAACTAAGCCTTATAAACGCAATTCTAAAAGAAAAAGGTAAGTTGGCCATGGAAATATGGCATGGAAACCAAAATCAAAACTATTTGTTTCTTAAATATATCAAATATTGCCGTGTTTATCCTCTTATCATACGAGTTACCAATAATTCTAACAGATAAATTAATAGATATTAAGAAGAAATGAATAATTTTGAAAATAGTCATAAGTATGATATGATGGTTTGTTTTATTGAATGTCATGAAAACAGTGATCAAGCATCTGATTTATATTTTAACAGGTAAGCACCAAGCGCTTAAATTATTATGAACCTCCTTTCAATTTTTTTTTTCAATTCCACTTTGAGTTATGGACTATTTCCAAAAGCTTTTTTTATATCGTAGATATCCAGAAAGTCCTCAGCCACACAAGGCAATTTTTCGCCGAATTAAATTAAATTTAATTAATGATGGATCATTTTCAAAGCACAGGGCTAAAACATATAATAAACGAAATCACGAGAACAATGAGATTGTTGTATTAGCAAGTATTCAGGCCAATCACGCGAATTCATGTAGGCATATTCAGGAAACAGTGGGGGTGTCAAAATCACAAACGCAAAGGATATTAAGAAAACATAAATATAAGCCTTATAAAGTAAATGTAGTACAACAATTGCATCCTGGAGATGCAGAAAGGCGTCTAAATTTTTGTAACTGGTATCTTCAAAAAACCCAAAATGACCCTGACTTCGGTAGCAAGGTTATATGGTCCGACGAAGCCTATATAAGTTGTAGTGGTATTTTTAACAGGCATAATAATAGGCACTGGTATACGGAAAACCAATTTTTAACAAGAGAACGTCAGCAGCAAGGAAAGTTTGGGTTTAGCATCGCTTGCTTTATATTAGGAACAAAGATTACATTTCATATTTACAATAATAATTTAACAGCAGATAGATATCTAGCAATTTTAAATCAAATACTTGCCGCTAGCAAATCTGCACAATATTTACTTTCAGCAGGACGGTGCTCCGGCCCACAATGCGCAAATTATAAGGCCATTTCTATTTGAAAATTTTCACGATCGCTGGATTGGTACAAATGGACCAGTAAGGTGGCCTGCTAGGTCGCCAGACCTCTCAATATTAGATTTTTTCGTTTGGTCTTACTCAAAAAACAAAATTTACCTGAATCCAGTCAATACGTTGGAACAGCTGCAAAATGCAACCATTCAGGCATTTAGATCATTTGAAGATAGACCTATAATAATGATGAATGCTCTAAAAAGAATTCGCACTGTGTGCCAATTATGTGTTCGTGAGGGGGCGGCCATTTTGAATAGTTTTTCTAGTTATGTAGAATTAGTTTAGTATTGTGATTAAGTTTATCAAGATTATTAAGTTTATTTATTTCATAGTAAAAAAATGGTTATTAATTTTTTATGTTGTTTAATTTTGCTTCTGGACACTTTTAATATCTACCCATATTTCCATGGCCAACTTACGTTTTTCTTTTAATATAGCGTTTGTAAGGTTTAGTTTACGTCAAAAGTGCATAGTGTGATACATCATTTTAAAGAGAAAAAAAAGGCGAATTTTTTGTAATAAAAAAATACAGGGTGTCCCATTTAAAAAATACTAAGTTTGGGCTATATCTCAAAAACGGATTGTCTAAAAATTTGTGCGACTACAACACTGGATTCTACGTAAAAATATCTATCCATAGCAGTGTTTACCTTTTCTCTATCTGATAGGGTGTCCGAAATATGATACCACCCCCAAAAGCGCAAAACCTCTATTTCACCCTGTATCTCGGGAACGAAACGATATGGCACAATTCTGTTTGCGGCATTCAAAGTTTATCGAAAAAGTGACACAGGGTCGCGAAAGCCGCAAAGTTTTATCTCTGCTGGTTTCCGAGAAACCCTGTGATTACTAGCAATCTGGGACACAGTGTACATATTATATATAATTTTTATTTTGTTAAAATAGTTTACTAAACTGAGGTTGAGTTGGCAAATTACCAGACAGAGTTACCAACAAGCAGAACCGCATCTATAACTAAACTATACCAATACAAAAACCATAACTTTTTTGTCTACTTAACGATTTCTTAAAAAAAAACTTATACTTAAGAATATAGAAAGATATTTCTTTACTTATAGCATACAAAAGAATCGACCCTCCTATTTCAGTAAATCAGTCGAAGCTAACTCGAAAATATGTTATATTTTGATCTGCCAGCTATTCATTTTTTTTTCAGGATGCGGGAAAACTGACATAAAGCAACATTTTCTATTTACTTTAACAGCAAGCCATAAATCAGATATATAGGTGTTGTCAGTTTAGCAGATATGTGATAAATGTATTTCTGTATTCATTGTACATCCAATTCTGAATATTTTTATAAATATATATATCATCCCTTAATCCCTTTTATCTTTCTTTACCGAAAAGCCACTGAAAAAGGGATACTCTATTACGCACGGGCTTTTCAAAGGTAATATGAATGATCTTTCTAAATTCCTGTCAGATATGCAAATAGGGCGTGAGTATTTTTCAATTTAAGTTCTTTAATGGCGTAATTGACTGTTGCAAAAATTGACGTAATGAAGTTTAAGTACACCGTATTCCATATAAAAGAACCCATTATACTATATGAAAATCCGTAATAGATACAAGAAAAAGTTTCATATAATAGTTTCTTTAAATTTAAAGTTCTCTTAAAATATAATGTGTCCATGCATACAGGGTGTCCCAATGTTGCTGAGACGACATCAACTATAATATTTTAAATTGGACACCCTGTATTTTTGTCCATTATTTTTCCGAGATAATTGAAGTTACGTGTGATTTTTTAAAGACTGGAGCTATTTTTCAAATCATTTTAAAAAATAGAGTTTATACCTATCTTCAACCATTTTGAAGTTATTTAAATAATTGAATAATATCAAGTATTGATAAATTAGATTAAGAAAGCAAAAATCTAAACTTGGGAGTTTAGGTGGTAATTCCCAGTTTATAAAGCATCAAAGCATATACGGAATAAAAAATTTTGGTCTACACCTATACAGGATGGACATATTACGAAATCAATTTTGCAACTTTCTAAAGTGAAAAAAGTCGATTTTTTTAAATAGAACACCCATTATGTTTTTTATTTATGCAAATGATCATGAAAATACCCATTATATATATATATATATATATATATATATATATATATATATATATATATATATATACAGGGTCCTGCAGCTCACCTCCGTCTTTTATTATACCTTAACCATTTATTTTAGAAAAAATATTTAAAAGCCACTATATGCTGTTGATTAGAGAGCACATTTTAAAAATATTCTTGATTATACAGGGTGTTACAAAAAATAGTGGCGCATAAGAGTTGTATTTTTTTAAATGGAACACCCTATATTTTTTTACATTTTTGAAACACTCTTTACCTAGTCTACAGACTCCTAGAATAGTATCTCTCTTTTTTTAATAGTTTCGGAGAAAAAAGGTAAAATCGAAGAAAAAAAAAATTATAGTCTACATTTAAAATATTTATAAAAATTAGATAAAACATCTTAAAAGCTAAGGTAACCTAGTAGCTTACTGCAAAAGGTTTATAGTTATTCTGCTATGAGTATTATAAGTCTTACTTATACAGGGTGACCCAAATTCCATGTCAAACGTTGCAAAATAAAAAATAATTTTTCTCCATTTTTTCAAATGGAACACCCCATATATTTTTTTTCTGTCCGGTACAGAATTAACAGATCAACCTTTTTCATTATTACACTTATCTCAATATTCCTGAAGGTTTTTGAAATATTCTTAAAAAACTAATGTTGTACTTTGTTTTTCAGTACGATAATTGAATAAACTCAATAGTAATGTGGAAAAATGGAACACCCTATATATATTTTTTTTCTGTCCGATACAGAATTAACAGATCAACATTTTTTATTATTACACTTATCTCAAAATTCCTGAAGGTTTTTGAAATATTCTTAAAAAACTAATGTTGTACTTTGTTTTTCAGTACGGTAATTGAATAACCTCACTAGTAATGTTCATAAGTAAGCACCTTCGTGATTTTGAATAATAAATAGGTCAGCGTAGTTATAGCTATGGGCAAAAACCTAAAATCCCAACATTTTTTGTAATTACGTTTACCGCATAAAATTTGAATTACTGCCAAGAGTTAAGTCGTAAAGACGTTTTACATGCTGCAGGTCTTCCTACAAGTTGCAAGAGACTTGCACAAAGGCATACGCTGACACTTGCAATTGAAATACAACTGCCGCTTTACAGTCTGCAAGACAAACTGCGCGCAATATCTTGCAGGTGCAACCCCTTGCTGCAAGAAACTTGCAGCATGTAAAACGGCCTTAACCTTTATTTAATATTATTGACAAGTGTTGCCCAAATTATTAACTAGAATCTAAGGAGGCCATGAAAAACAAATTGTCTAGAAAAACAACTAAAACATATCGGCAATTTACTTATTCGTTTTTTAAGTTTTACAAATTGAAATAATTATCGGATTTTTCATATAGTGGTCTTTACCTTCTACGTAGTTCATTTTTCGTTTGTTTGCGTCACTGTTTAGAAGTTTTATTTGAACGTTCTATCGTCATGGAGTACACCCGCGAAGAACTGGTTGATATGGTTTTTGTGTTAGGAGAATCGCATAGAAATGCTTTTTGGCCAGTAGGATTTATGCGCAAAATTATCCAGAACGAAGGCACCCAGACAGAAGGAGCATGACGAACTTATTAGAGAGATTTATGGCAACGGGAAATGTAAATTATACAAGACCAGTTAGAAATAGGCCCGTTCGAACGGAAGAAAATGAATTAGCTGTGCTATTAGCTGTCACGGAAAATCCTTCTGTTAGTCAAAAAGCAATCGGGGATGCCGTAGGAGTAAGCGAAAGAACTGTTCAGCGAATTTTAAAGAGCCATAAATTTCATGCATATCATATTCAGTTGCATCAAGAACTCCTTCCAGCAGATTTTGAGAAACGTGTTGACTTTTGTTAATTGGTCACAAGCTATACGCCGACCATAATCCAAGAATTTTTAGGCAGCTTGATCTACAACACAGATGGTCAGTTAATGTGTGGGGGGAATTATTGGTGAACATGTTATTGGTCCCCATTTTTTTAATGGACATTTAACTGGAGCCATGTATCTCGACTTCCTAAAAAATCACTTGCCAAATTTGTGCGAAAATTTGCCGGTTAATCTGAGAAATACAATGTGGTTGCAACAAGATGGTGCTCCAGCACATTTTTCGTTGCCAGTTAGGGATCATTTAAATAATAATTTTCCAGATCGATGGATTGGAAGACAGGGAGCAAGTGATCTAACGAAATTAGATTTTTTTCTATGGGGCTACGTTAAGGAAATTGTTTACAACAAACCTCCAACAACTCCCGAAAATATGCAGCAACGGATTAGAACCGCATTTCAAAGTATTACGCCCGAAGTATTAAGAATAGTAGGAAGATCTTTTCATACCCGTCTTCGTTTATGCCTCGAAGAGAATGGAAGACATATCGAACATATGTTCTAAGTAAAAATTAATTTTAGCAATAATTAGATATTTGTTAATAATGTTAAATAAAGCTGTTACACCTTAAGTCGAGCCTTAACTCTTGGCAGTAATTTAAATTTTATGCAGCAAACGTAATTAGAACAAATGTTAGGATTTTAGGTTTTTCCCCATAGCTAGAACTACTCTGACCTATCTAATATTTAAAATCGCGAAGGTATGAACATTACTAGTGAGGTTATTCAATTATCGTACTGAAAAACAAAGTACATTAGTTTTTTAAGAATATTTCAAAAACCTTCAGGAATTTTGAGATAAGTAATAATAATAAATGTTGATCTGTTAATTCTGTATCGGACAGAAAAAAAATATATATAGGGTGTTCCATTTTTCCACATTACTAGTGAGTTTATTCAATTATCGTACTGAAAAACAAAGTACAACATTAGTTTTTTTAAGAATACTTCAAAAACCTTCAGGAATTTTGAGATAAGTGTAATAATAAAAAATGTTAATCTGTTAATTCTGTACCTGACAGAAAAAAAATATATAGGGTGTTCCATTTGAAAAAATGGTGACAAATAATTTTTTATTTTGCAACGTTTGACATGGAATTTGGGTCACCCTGTATAAGTAAGACTTATAATACTCGTAGCAGAATAACTATAAACCTTTTGCAGTAAGCTAGTAGGTTACCTTAGCTTTTAATATGTTTTATCTAATTTTTATAAATATTTTAAATGTAGACTATAATTTTTTTTTTCTTCGATTTTACCTTTTTTCTCCGAAACTATTAAAAAAAGAGAGATAATATTCTAGGAGTCTGTAGACTAGGCAAAGAGTGTTCCAAAAATGTAAAAAAATATAGGGTGTTCCATTTTAAAAAATTCAACTTTTATGCGCCACTATTTTTTGTAACACCCTGTATAATCAAGAATATTTTTAAAATGTGCTCTCTAATCAACAGCATATAGTGGCTTTTAAATATTTTTTCTAAAATAAATGGTTTAGGTATAATAAAAGACGGGAGGTGAGCTGCAGGACCCATATATATATATATATATATATATATATATATATATATATATATATATATATATATATATATATATATACAGGGTGTAATTTAATTGATGGCTGAAATGCAGGATATGATTTCTAAAATTATTTAAGAAAGAAAAGTTCATATGAACATATGTCCTAAATCTCTCGACTTTTGAGCAACAGGGTGTTAAAGTTTTAAAAAAAAATTCGTTGTCTTATCATAACTTTAATACTGTTCTTAGTATTTTTATAAAATTTGGCACGCATCTACTAAGCACCAATAGGCATTTTTTGATGTAGAAGATTTTTTAATAATTTTTATTTTTTAAAGTGAAAAAAATCGATTTTTTGAAATAGGACACCCACTATGCTTTTTATTTATGCAAATGATCATAAAAATACCTATTTTTTCATATATATATAATAAATAATATATATATATATATATATATATATATATATATATATATATATATATATATATATAGGTTGTAATTTAATTGATGGCCGAAAATGCAGGATACGATTTCTTAGCTTATTTAAGAAAGAAAAGTTCATATGAACATACGTCCTAAATCTCTCAACTTTTGAGCTACAGGATGTTAAAGTTTTAAGAAAAAAATTAGTTTTCATATCATAATTTTAATACTGTTCTTAGTATTTTCATAAAATTTAGCACTCATCTACTAAGCATTAATAGGCATTTTTTGATGTAGAAGATATTTTTTATATATTTACCAGTGGCGTCCGTACGGAATGTAGACTGGAGATTTTTTTTTAAAGTATGATACGCCACTGCTTTTTCCGGAATTAAAAATCATTTTTGAAATCCTCATTTATTTTGCGATAAATTTAATTTCTTAACTTTTTTTCGTCCGACGCACAGTTTTCGCGTAAAAAAATAAAAATTGTTTTCATGCTTTTGTTGTATAACGAAATTATTTTAAACGAGTACGCTGATGCCCTATTTCGTTTCTAAAATAATGACATTTGATCAATTACGTTGCGGTCTTATTTTGACAAGTATTCATAAAAGTTGCAGTTTTTTACATTGTGAAAATTTCTTTAATCAGTAATAAAAAGAAAATAAGTAAACTATGTTAAGATTTACAAATTCCGAGTTAGCAGATATGCATTTCACCTACGGACTTGCTGACGGGAATGCGTTTATGGCTAGGCGGATATATCAAGAACGGTATCCAAATCGTATCATTCCCGATGCCAGAATGTTTTCAAGAATACACAGAAGACTACATGAAACTGGGAGTCTTAACATTGACAATAGTTCCAAAGGGACACATCGCACGGTGAGAACACCAGAATTAGAGGAAGCTGTTTTGAACACAATTGAGGAACACCAGAAACAAGTACTAGGAAAATTGCGGTAATGCTAAATGTTTCCCATTTTCTTATTTGGAAAATACTTGTTGACAATTTACTATACCCATATCATATTCAAAGTGTCGCGTGATTTTCCATTGCGTTTAAATTTCTGCCTATGGTTTTTAGAAAAACTTGCTGAAAATCCTTTATTTGATAACAAAATACTCTTTACTGATGAAGCTAATTTTTCCCGCAGTTCCATTCGAAATTTCAATAATAATCATGTATGGGCAGAAGAAAACCCACACACAATTACTGAGGCCCATCATCAGGAGCAGTTTTCCGTGAATGTGTGGGCTGGAATAGTTGGAGATTTCCTGATAGGACCGTTCTTCCTTCCAGGGCGACAGGATGGACTATCCTACCGCCACTTTCATGAAAACGATTTGCCAATTTTGCTCTTTTATTAAAAGAAGAAATGTGGTACATGCATGATGGTGCTCCTGCACATTTTAGCATTCATGGTAGGGAATTTCTAAATAAGGCGTTTACCAATCGCTGGATAGGACGTGGAGGAATTCAATCTTGGCCTCCCTGGTCCCCTGATTTAAATAGTTTAGACTGTTTTTCGTGGGGGCACCTCAAGACTTTAGTTTATACTACACCGGTTCAAACTGTAGAAGAACTAAGGCAAAAAATTTTACTTTCTTGCCAAACCATAAGAAATACTCCTGGAATTTTTTAAAGAGTTCGCCAATCCACGAGAAATAGAATTGAAGCCTGTATTCTAGCAGAAGGAGGACATTTTCAAAATTCAAATATTAGTTTATTTTATGCATAGAAGTAGTCAAAACTTGTAAGATTTTTTTAGCTTTATGCCTTGCAAAATCGCTAAAATCTCATGTGGCAGTTTGTTGGTAAAAAAGTCAATCGATTAAAATAGCCACTATTACAATTCAAGTTTAATACAAAAAATGTATTAGTAAGTATTATTTTAAGTATTGAGTCGAAAACGAATTTTTCATTACCATTAGAAAATATATGAGGATTTCAAAAATAATTTTCATTTCTGAAAAAAGCAGTGCCGTACCATATTTTTTTTAGAAAAATCTACAGTCTACATCCCGTACGGACGCCGCTGGTAGAAATATTAAAAAATCTCCTGCATCAAAAAATGCCTATTGGTGCTTAATAGGTGCGTACCAAATTTTATGAAAATACTAAGAACAGTATTAAAGTTATGATAAGAAAACGAAATATATATATATATATATATATATATATATATATATATATATATATATATATATATATATATATATATATGTATATGTATATGTATATATATATATATATATATATATATATATATATGTGTATATATATATATATATATATATATATATATATATATATATATATACTAAAATCAATAAAAATGCGCTTTCACACACCTTTATCAAAAGTTCTTGGCCGGAAAAGATATATGTAGAATTGCAGAAATACATAATTTCTGCAGGTGCAAAACGGTCTACAAGAAGAATTGCTTTCGATTATGTCACAGGGTGCCCTCCTGCGATCATGATTTCTGGGCCTTTACCCTCATCAGCCGGGCTTGTGCCCAGGAAGATCTGAAATAACAGATTGCTCGATATGACAAAATCGAAAACGAAACGTCTATCATACTGGAACAGTACTACATGCTAAGTATAACACTTAGCACCACCTATTGGGGCTCCGGTAGTTTCCGGCTGCAAACCCATAGGAATTTGGCAAAGTATGCACTGGCACCATCATACGGAGAGTAGATAATAAAATCAATAAAAATGCGCTTTCACACACCTTTATCAAAAGTTCTTAGCCGGAAAAGATATATGTAGAATAGCAGAAATACATAATTATTTCTGCAGGTGCAAAACGGCCTACAAGAAGAATTGTATTGTATATATGTATATATATATATATATATATATATATATATATATATATATATATATATATATATATATATGTATATATATATATATATATATATATATATATATATATATATATATATAATAAGAACAGTTTTGCTGACGTTTCGCCAGAATCACATTTGGCATTCGTGCTGTCGTTATTGGGTTAATTGCGCTTGAGTTTTTGCGATTTTAGATTTGTCGATTATTGTCTTCCATACTGTTGGTAGTTTTAATGATTCGTCCCTTGTATTCAAATCACCTTGTTTTTCAAATTCTAAGGCTTCTCGGATTATTCTGGTCTTATAATGTTCTATATTGGCAATGTGGGTATACACCCATCGAAAATTATTTTGCGGCCGGTTTTCTGAGGATGTAGGAATAAAGCTGAGGTTGTTTGTTTGTTTCTGATGCTGAGTTTACGCTCTTCCACTCTTGCTGTTATTCGCCTGTTAGTTTGCCCCACGTACAT
The DNA here is from genome assembly GCA_030620095.1 of Kuschelorhynchus macadamiae. Taxonomy (NCBI): domain Eukaryota; kingdom Metazoa; phylum Arthropoda; class Insecta; order Coleoptera; family Curculionidae; genus Kuschelorhynchus; species Kuschelorhynchus macadamiae. The sequence continues at coordinate 22,960 of JAUTXW010001067.1, forward strand.
CTTTTTACAGTCCTGGCACGGAATACTGTACACTCCGTGGTTTCCGAGTAGTTTACCTATAGTTGTTTGTGGCTTGTGTATTGTTTGTATGTTGTGTTTCCTAAGAATTCTTGATTCTGTCTGCGGTGCCTTTTATATATCGTAATACTATTTGCTGTTTTCCCGGTTCATAATATTTGTTGTTCCTTGTTCGGGAACCCTGTGCATTAATAGCTTTCTCTATGGTGCGATATGTGTAGCCATTTTTCTTTAAAGCACTGGATATTACCTTAAGTTCGTTTTATCTCGTCTGTGTTTCAGTTAATCGCACGGATCTGGATATTAGTGTATTGGCCACAGCTTGAATTTGTGCTGGGTGATGATGTGATCTTGCATTTAGATATCTGTTTCTATGTGTTGGTTTTCTGTACACGGTGTATTCGAAATGTCCGTTATGCAGTTTTGTGATTAGAACATCTAAAAATGGTAGTTCGTTATTTTCCTCTAACTCTAGAGTAAATTGTATTCTGGGATGGATTGAATTTACGTGAGTCAGAAAATTTTCGGGCTCTGTGTGACCATGTTGCTATAAAATAAACATAACGAACCCATAATTCGGGTTTCTCGAAGTATATCATAAATAAATTCGCGGCTACTGGTGATAGCGAGGACCCCATTGGAGCACTATACATTTGTTTATACATTTGCCCGTTGAATGAAAAGTAAGTATTTTTAAGTTAATGCTCCGAGAGTTATATTATATGTGCCTGGAATTCTTCGTTCATAGCAATCCTGTCCAATGCTTTGTCGATGGAAATACTGGGATACAACTATTCGACATTGAGGCTTGCTATGATATCGTCTTTTTTAAGAACGATGTCTCGTATAATTCGACTGAAATGCTCCGAGGTTTTTACAAATTACAATACAATTTCAGCAAGATATTTATCCAATTTTTGTAGCGGCGAATTAACAGCGCTAACAATAGGTCTGATGGGCGGCCCTGGTTTGCGTATTTTTGGTGAACCAGAGTTTAGGACATCTGCTCGACTTTTCCCGTGGAATGATTTTTTGTTGAATTTCGGGGTTTATTGGTGAACTTTTTATTTTATTTTTAGTTGTTTTTTTTTAGGTTACGTTGTTGGGTTCCTTGGAACAGGCCTATAACAATTGTCTTGTAGGATATCCTGCATTTTTTGTACGTGATCTTGGATATTTATACCTACAGTTGCGTATGAAAAACAGAAAAAAATGCTTATTGTTTTCCCTTTTAATAGTTAAATCAGAAAAAGTAATAGAATAATTTGTTTCATTTTCTACAGTGAATTTTATATTGGTATGTAAATTATTTATGGATACAAGAAACATATTTAGTTGCCTTTCTGTTCTAGTGAAACAAGCTAAAATGTCATCTACGTACCCATGCCAATAAAGACATTTATTAAAAAGAGGGTGTTGGCTAATTTCTTTTTCTAAAAAATCCGTAAATATTTCAGCTAATAAGGAACTAAGTGGATTTTCCATTATTAGACCATCATTATTTGTATATATATTATTATTAAATTCAAAATAGTTTTGTTCTAAACAGACAGAAAGTAAATTCATTATTTCTTGTTTCTTAATAATTTGTACTTTTTTTAAAGATAAAAGTTTGTCAACAAATATCAATACTTGGACAGTTCGACAGAGAGACCGACGCAATTGAGAAAAAAATTTTATGTAGGGACCCTGAAACGTAAAGATCAGAAAAAATCTCGAAGGGTAATTTTTTCACGATTAAAATACTTCCCTTTTACAAGGTAAGTAAAAACAATAAATTGACACTGACCCGAGATCTCTGAATAAGGGCAAGCGACGCAAATATTTTAAAATATACCTTTTTGTGCATTTCTTGTTAAATCGATGTCTACAAAAATCTAACCAATTAAACCAACCAACCATCTAAACCACTCTAATACTCCGCCCACAAATTTTATAATGAGTCTACGTTGATTGTGTCGCGAAGGTCCCCTGTTTGTACGGGGACTTGCCAACTGAATTAAAAATAAATTTTATTGAGCGTACCCCAAATTTTCCGCTGTCTCAATTGACTTTAGATACACTACAATATACTTAACTTTTGTCGACAGTTTATTGAAAACAAAATTTTATATTAAGCTATTGTTATTTTACCAAGATGATAAATAAAACTCTCAGATAAATGCTATTTATCGTATTTAACATTTTTAATTTAAGACATTACGACATTTACGATTATATCTTGCACCATGTATTTCACGTAATATGGGCAAATGGTGTATTTTTTATTACTGAGCGGAAATTGTACAAGATATTTTTCACTTTCTTGTCATATCCGTAATAGCATTGTAGCGTGGGTGAGCTTATCGCGTTTCTTTTCGTCCGTTCTTTTTCAGTATTAAAACACTAGAAAATGCTAATACAACGAAATCAGCTAGCCAAAGTCTCCTTTTATTTGTGTTCTCTTTTTACAGAAGCCATTTTCTTTTATTTCTCCTGAAATAATATACGTTTTCTCTTTAGACTTTATGCAGTACTCTCAGAAGTTTTACACATTTGTGAAGTATTTGCCGAACTTCCACCATGTCTAATTTACTTTCCTATTCGGTGATAAGTAGTTAACTTTTTCGTTATTTCATGTCATGCCAGAGCTGGGGCGAATCCTCCCAAAAAGGATACAGAAAACGAATTCGGATCCTGACAAAGGATTCGAATCCTCGGTTCGAATCACGAATCCTTTTGATAACAGAAAAGTGTTCGAATCACGAATTCGAATTATATAACTGCTATTTTTATTTATCAAACTCAGTTCATTAACTTTGATTTTATGGAAAGTTTCCCTAGAGGCCCGGATTTTTTCAAAAATAATGAACATGGGTGGTCAACATTATATTTAAGTTGCATTCGGTTTCCAAGCCTGGTTAACCAATCCAATTGACAGAAGTCTGACAGCGGTGTCTGAAAAACCCCTTGAAAACGGAACACCCGTCAAATAATTGATACTTCAACAAAATTCATCGGTTGTTCTGGTGACACTGTTGACAGTTATTTTCAGGATCCGTGTTCCGTAAATAACCAACCAAGATTGGAAACCGAATACGACCTTAATAGTTTTCGGTAATACAGGTATAGTGTGGGACACGAAAGAAAACCGGGCGGAGTCAATCGTTTAGGAAGGTCGGCCAAGAAATCTCTTTAAACCAGTGGTGTCCCGTCGTTCTTTAAATAATATGGCACTCCTTTTTGACTATACGCACTTCAGATAATTAAAAAATGTAACTATGCTTAATGAATCTTTATCTATATTTGTCTGTTTTCTTTCGTGTACCGCACTTCTATATCTCTTTTGTGTTGCAAAAACGGCGAAAAACGAATGTTAAAATGATTTAATTTTGATTTTTCTTCATCGATTTACCTATAAATATATTTTTTCTTTAGTTCTGTCATTAACGGTTCCCGGGCTACTGCCTACGTCCACTATTATTGGACCACCCAGTATAGTGATTTAATTTATGTATGTACAGGGTGTGTCAGCGAGGACTGAACAGGGACCTATTTTCGACCTTCCTTGTATTTTGGAAAAATTCAAAATAGCCAATCGATGTATTTTTTCTTGTAGAATCCAAAAATGTCATCGAAAAAATATTTGAACCAGAAACAAAAGAGTTACGCTATGCATCAGGTGTTTTTTAAATGGAATGTTTTTTTTATGTCCATTCTGATTAAAAGATTTGATTTTGCGATAGCTGTTTATATTACATTTTAATGTTTTACAAACTAAAATTTTAACTTCACCTGTTTAAAATATACGATAGGTTGGTATAGGTGATCAAGGTAAAATGACGTTTGAATGCTTTGTCAATAAAAATTGACATTATTTTAATTATTGTCGAAGTCTTCACCTAAAAAATATATATTTGACTCTGATCGAAATGAAATACTCTTTGGACGAGAAGCAAGAAGAAGATTTATTGCAAATTTTCATAGAAATATATCCATCAATACAATTCTAAGGAAAAAAAAACCTATTTGAGGAAAATAAAACTTTACATGATAGAAAAAGAAATTCAATAAAAAATAATCATTAAATAATAAAATAAAACTACTAATAACATAAGTTTTCAATGCGACCGCCGTTTTTCTCGAAACAACATCGATAACCCCTTTGTAGCCTTTCTAAACTTGCTGTTACTATATGATTTTCCTGGTTAAGGCGGTTTATTTCATCGACAATTTTTCCCATGATCTCTTGAATATTTTCGTTTCGTTGTCTGTATACGACGTTCTTCAAATGGCCCCAAAGAAATGTATCCAAAACTGAGAGGTCGGGGCTATTGGGCGGCCAAGCATATGTTCCATTTCGCCCTATCCATTCGTTATGGCGCCGATTTAAAAATTGAACCACATCATGCACGGCATGAGGAGGCGCCCCATCATGTTGCCAAATTAAATTCTGATATTCTGCCAATGGTAAGTCTTCCAAAAAATTTTCAATTTCGTTTTCTAAAAACGATATTACCAGTTTTTGCCCATTTAAAGTCCCGTTAAAAAATATTGGTCCCAAAATTTTATTGTTTTTTATCCCACACCAAACATGAATAGAATTCCTCCCTTGAAATTTAATAGTCTGGAACTTTTTTGGATTTTCAACGGCCCAGTGGTGACTATTATGTCTGTTGAATACTCCCGATGTTGTGAAAGTAGCTTCGTCGGTCCACACAATATTTTTGAATAAATCAGGGTCTTCGTTGTCTTGCCGAATTACCATTTGAGAAACAAATTGGAAGCGAAGTTCTTTTTGTGCCGGTGTTAGGTGCTGAAGTGGAAGGATACGAAAAGGCCTAAATTTATGAATTTTCCAGTCCTGTGAACAGTCCTTTGGGTAACTCTTCTGCGCCTTACACCGCCACCGTACTGAACTTCCCGAATTGCATCCGAAATAGATTTGATTGGATTAACTTGAAAATAATTTATAATGGCCTGGTCTCGATTTCTTCTTCTTTGTATATTTCTTTTTCTATCATGTAAAGTTTTATTTTCCTCGAATAGGTTTTTTATCCTTAGAATTGTATTGATGGATATATTTCTATGAAAATTTGCAATAAATCTTCTTCTTGCTTCTCTTGCATTTTCTTGGCACTTGTAAAATAGCATAACAATCTGTAGTCTCTCGTCCAAAGAGTATTTCATTTCGATCAGAGTCAAATATATATTTTTTAGGTGAAGACTTCGACAATAATTAAAATAATGTCAATTTTTATTGACAAAGCATTCAAACGTTATTTTACCTTGATCACCTATACCAACCTATCGTATATTTTAAACAGGTGAAGCTAAAATTTTAGTTTGTAAAACATTAAAATGTAATATAAACAGCTATCGCAAAATCAAATCTTTTAATCAGAACGGACATAAAAAAAATCACTCTTTCCAAAAATCGTATAAAAAACGATACATTCCATTTAAAAAACACCTGATGCATAGCGTAACTCTTTTGTTTCTGGTTCAAATATTTTTTCGATGATATTTTTGGATTCTACAAGAAAAAATACATCGATTGGCTATTTTGAATTTTTCCAAAATACAAGGAAGGTCGAAAATAGGTCCCTGTTCAGTCCTCGCTGGAACACCCTGTAAATGGAGACTTTAAGTACATCCCAATTACAAGTAGACCAGTGCGAAATTTACTAAATCCTCGATTAATTTTCCGTACCGCTTAGCTGGCGCACATTATAGGTGAAGCGGCAAACTATTACAACAAATAAAATAACATAAAATTTATTTGCGTACACAAATTTTACTTTTCCGCTTGCTTAAGATTATGAGCCTTTATTTTAAGGACCGCCCGGTTTTCTTTCGTGTCCCGCACTTTACACCGCGGTCCACGTAAAAGTACCCACTATACTATCTGGAAATCCGTAATAGATACGAAAAGAAGTTTCATACAAAAGTCTCTTTAAATTTGAAGTTCTTTTATAATATACTGTGTACATGTATACAGGGTTCCTAATTTTGCTGGGACGACATCAACTATAAAAGTTTAAATGTCCAATATTTGATTCCCTGTCAAAAATAAATATAAGTTACCAATTTAAACTATAGTCGATTTCTGTGTAGCTTTCGATATAATTAAGGTTATGTGGTTATGATGCTTTGAAAACCGGAGCTATTTTTCAAATCACTATAAAAAAAAGCAAACATCTAAAATTGGGCGTTTGGGTGATAATTTCCAGTTTATAAAGCATCGATAAATATACGGAATACAAAATTTTTGTCCATACCTGCACGGGGGATTTGGTTGCAAAAGCAGGGTATCTCGCTTATTTTTAAAGATAGAACCTTGCGGTTTTCACGAACCTGAGCTAATTTTTTGTGAAACTCATGAAGCCGTAAACAAAATTTTCATAGCCTTCTTCGTTTATGAGATACAGGGCGAAATAGAAAATTTTGCATTTTGGGACCCCCCTCGTATCTCGGTTATCCTTTAACTTAACGCAAAGGGAAAAATTGCTGCTTATGCAGTTTTTTACGCTGGATCCAGTGGCGTAGTCATATTTTGCATTTGAGTTGTTATATTTAAGATATGACCCAAAGTTGTGTTTTTTTAAAAGAGACACCTTGTATATGTGTCCAGAAATTGATTTGTCCTTTTAAAAGCTTCTCAAAAATATATAATAGTATGGGTCTATTTTAATAAACAACATCAAAAATCCTAATTTTTATAATTATCATCCCAAATTTTGCAGTAGGCCATGCAAAACAATGCTGCCTTTTATTTAAAGTGGTTATCAATATCTACATCCTAATAATAAATCAAAATAAATATGTAATTAAATCTATTTGTCAAAATACGTATTGATAATTTCGTACCAAAAAAGTACCACCTACCTAGATTTATGTAACACAAGAACAAAACAGTAATAAATTACTATGTAACAAGCCTTTCAGTAAAAATCAACTGTCGTATAAGAACTACAGTAACCAAGGAAATCAAAAGAACTGTTCAAACTGATTTCCATTTTGTTCTATGCATGCTTCGCACAATTTTCGTATTCGTTTTAGGGAATTAAGCAAAATAACGGGATGATTTTGTAAATAGCGTAAATTTTCTCTTAGTGCATTTCCTAAATCTTGGACATTATCATAGTGGTCTTTGTAAATTCTATTTTCCAGATATCCCCATAGAAAGAAATCTAAAATCGACAAATCTGGGGACTCAGGGGGCCATCTTATAGGTCCATCTGTTCCGATTCATTGATTGGTAAAATTATTGTCCAGAAATAATCTCGTCATTCCAGAATTGTATGCAGGAGCACCGTCCTGTTGAAAATAAATTTCGTTAATTTGCGCTAGAGGAACATCGTCAAGTAATTCAGGTATAGCTGCCTCTAAAATTTCTATATAGCGATTGGCTGTTAGATTTCCTTCAAATATATAAAATTTTATATGTGTTCCTAATATGACGCAGGACACATTTAGACCAAACCTGCCCTGCTGACTTCTGGGAAATATTTGATGTTGATTTTTCTGGGACCAGAATCTACTATTGTGCCTATTGAGTATACCAGAATTACTGAAATGTGCTTCGTCTGACCATATAACCTTCCTTTCAAAATCTCCAACCATATCGCATCTTTCTCGAAACCAATTGCAGAAGACTACCCGACGCTCTGCATCCCCTGGCTGTAAGTGCTGCACGAGCCTAAATTTGTATGGGTGGTATTTGTGCTTTTTTAGAATTTCTTGAACTCTAGTTTTTGGAATCCCTATGCTCTTTTCACTGGCCCTACAAGAGTTTGTAGGGTAAGCTTCTGCATTAGCCAAAACCGTCATTTCCTCAGCCTCCCGATTTTCTTTATTATATGTTTTCGTACGAGGTTTGATAAATGATCCGTGATTAAGTAAATTCTTTTTTATCCGATAAAAAGTGGATATGTTAGGTTGCGTCCTTTCTGAATATCTAAATAAAAATTAAGCAATAGTATTTCAACATACCTAAATATTAACTATTTACCTGTTAAAATACATCTCAGAAGCCGCTTCAACATTTTCATTACTTAATATAAAACAAGCTAACATATCGTACTTTTCATAATGTTCGAAAGTTTGGTTTTCTTCCATAATAATACAAATATATTTTTACACAATAAATAAATACAAAAAACTAGCGCTATATTTTATATACGCGTACAAAATTGGGAAATGTCATTTGCTTCAAAGAAAACAAAAGAAAACGGCATCGTTTTGCATGGCCTACTGCAAAATTTGGGATGATAATTATAAAAATTAGGATTTTTGTTGTTGTTTATTAAAATAGACCCAGACTATTATATATTTTTGGGAAGCTTTTAAAAGGACAATACAATTTCTGGACAAATATACGGGGTGCCCCATTTAAAAAAAAACACAACTTTGGGTCCTATCTAAAAAATAACAACTCAAATGAAAAATATGACTACGCCACTGCATCCAGAGTAAAAAACTGCATAAGCAGCAATTTTTTCCTTTGCATTAAGTCAAGGATAACCCAAAATGCAAAATTTTCTATTTCGCCCTGTATCTCATAAACGAAGAAGGTTATGAAAATTTTGTTTACGGCTTCATGAGTTTCACAAAAAGTTAGCTCAGGTTCGTGAAAACCGCAAGGTTCTATCTTTAAAAATAAGCGAGATACCCTGCTTTTGCAACCAAATCCGGACACCCTTTACAGGGTGGACATACTATGAAATCAATCTTGCACCTTTTCTAAAGTGAAAAAAGTCGATATTTTTTAAATAGAACTTACACTATGTTTTTTATTTATGAAAATGATCATAAGAATACCTATTTTTTCATATTTATATGTTCTATACCTAAATTCAGTGGTTACAGAGAAAATTGCAATTTAACAGAAAGTCTCAATTATTTCTTGAATATTGTGATGCTGCATACTCAAAAAAACTATAGGAGACCATGGAATGGATAATATAAATATTTGTTCTAAATTTGACAAGGTTTCAGTAATGGTTGTTGTTTTATTGAAATCATTTAAATTTAAAATAGTTAGACTTTAAAATCGTTTCCTTATATATATTCAAGTCAAGAGCGACTAAATTTGTATAATTATTACAGTGAAAATGGTAAAACTCCAGCATTTGGATTAAGAGAGTACCGCTGAATTTTTCCCAAGGCAAAGATACCAAACAAAAAAATTTTGAACAAAATTTCCAGTGATTTATAAACTCATTGAGTTTTGAAATATGGAAAAAGGGAAAAAGCCCGTTCAATCGCCTTATTATATTTCATTGAATATCCTACTAACTCTTTAAGAGATGCATGAAGGGATTTGAATTTTTCAATCACCAGCATACATCGAGTATTAATTAAAAGAAAACAAAATATCCCCATATAAGTTTCTTCCAGTTCAATTTTTATGTGAAGGTGATTACCAGACCAGATTTTTGTATGCAAATGATGGATCTGCATTTTGAGAGAGGGATTTTAAATAAAATCCTTTGGACAGATGAGGCGATATTTTCCACTGCGGGAATATATAACAAAAAAAACTCACTACTATTCTGAGACAAATAAACATTTGGTAAAGCAAATTAAAAGGCACGGACATCAAAGTGTTAAAGTGTTGTGTGGTATTATAAACGACCGCATAATAAGACCTGTGTTTTTGACCACAATTTGAATAGACACATATTTTTAAACCTTTTAAAAAATCATATTATGGAAAAACTCAATGATCTTTCGGAACATATTCATGTGGAGTTGGTACATCAACTAGATAATGCGCCATACCACTGTGGAGAAGATATAAGATGGTTTTTAAACGACCAATTTAATTTAAGTATATATAGTAACACCCTCAGATTATTTTTTATGGGGCAAATTTAAAGATAGTGTGTATAAAAATCGAAACATTATTCTGTTAATGAATTAAAACAATATATTCTTGAAGAAATTATTATTCTTAATAATAGTGACGCTGTTCGAAACGCTGTGGCAACAGTTTGTAGAAAATCAATTATATATTCATTTGATTTAAATTTTTCCTGTTTTTCTATTTCCATGTAATCTGTTGTTATATGTTGTTTATGTTGATAGCTATGGTACTCAAGAAATTTGTTTCTAATATTAATATTAAATAAATCAAAAACAGTTAAAGATAGACATATAGTACCTTTACTAAAAAATACTTAGAATTGACCATAGAATCCAAAAATGTAATAATATTAGGGTGTTCGGTTTAAAAAAGGCACCATCCTTGGCGTAAGTCTTTTGTTTCTCTCTTAATTGTTTTTTGTTACGATTTTCGAATTCTCCGAGCTAAAATACATGGATTGGCTATTTTGAATTTCTTGAGAAATACGGGGGACGTCAAAAAATACCGTTTTTCCTCCTCAATTTAAAACCCTATACCTCTGATATTTTCGAAAAGTGGTCATAAATCTTGAATGACTCTATATAGACCCCACAAACCCTATGTGAATGACCAAAAAGGGAGAAATCTGAAAATAAAAAATATATAGGGTGTTCTACTTAATAAAATTGGTCTAGATTTGATGTTGACAAGTTAGTATATTACGTTTTTAGATAAATGTATAATAATAATTACTTACATTATGGATCTTTTTGATACTGTCAAGAGTCAACAAAATCTGGCGCGATCTATATAAGACAAGGCCAAACACTGACTTACATTCTAAATTTTAAATAAAAGGAAAGGGCATTCGTACTGAGTGTATACAAGTTAATTGCTCTCGCAAGTTACTTTCTGCAATTCAAAGTAATCAAATTATTCCTCTGTGTATTACGCGACAAATTTATTCGATATACAAAAAAACCTTTTACATTTAACCCTCTAATGTGTCGTTTTATTTCAGTGTCAAAATCTGATAAGAGGCTTTAGGCCCAGGGAGAGTATTTTGACCTTAAATTACATATTATTTATCTCTTTTTACACACCCTAAAATCGTGTCGTTTGTTTCCTATTCATTGTGGAGTGTAGCCTAGTAAATTAGCACTCTCTTGGGGATGTATTCCCCATTGACGACATCTAACCCTGGTGCTTCCACTTTATATATTTTCGTGTACACGACTATGATGGCCGGATTTACGAAAAAGTCTAGAAAAACGTAGTGGGTTTGAAAAGGTCTGACCTAATTCGGTCCCCTTCAAAACACGGCCTGTGAGAAACAGTAAAGAATCTGTAGGATTAAGATATCCCATTTGCCCAGGCATGGACATAGATAAATGCAGGGTGTTTGGCAACAAGATTTGTAACCTCGGTTCATTAATAATTGTGCTGTTTGTTTTTTATCGAAATGTTTGACTTTTATGACTTATCGGCTTCATGGTTGAATATCTCTTTTACTTTTAATATAGTCACTCCTACATATGATTTTTTCTCTTTCCCTCTTTTTCGTCAAGCTCCAATGTTTAATTATATAAAATTATACAAACAAACAAACAAACAAACGTATGCTTTATTGCCGCAGGAAAATTATTAAAATTTTATGGCCAAAGCGAAATTTACTTTAGAAGTAAAAAACAGAACAATGAAAAAAACGAAATATTAATCGAAAAAAAATCATATTTTTCGATAGGTCAATGCAAATACATAAATTGTAAATATAACATTCGTTATATTCGTAACATTGCCGTAAAGCGGTTAACGAATGCAGGTGACCTAACAAGAGGAAATAAACAATACATATGCGAGGTAAATAATTTCGATGACACTGAAATTAAAATTATGCTACCTTATACTTATAGTGGCACCTTTTGTAACAATGCAGAGTCAGTGCTTCTCCCAGAATCAATCACTGATCACAATTTAGTATACGCAGAACTAAACTTACCAAAGGGAAAAAATAGTATTTTAAATGTACAGTTTAGGGATTACAATAATATTGATCTAGATTTATTTGAATACGACACCTTACAACTCGACTGGGATATTATCTATTATACTGATGATGTAAATAAAAAACTTCAAATACTTAATAACAATATTTCTTTTTTACTTAACAAGCACGCTCCATTAAAGACTAAATCAATTAAAAATAAACCATTTACTCCTTGGATTACAGCTAATATAAAACTTTTAATGAAATTAAGAGATAAGGCTTATCGTAAATACATCAAGCAAAAAACGCCTGCTAATCTGCAGTACTACAGGCAACTTCGGAATTATACAAAACACGCGATTATTAGAGAAAAAATTGTTTATTTCAATCAAATGTCATCAGGAAGTGGGAGTGAATTTTGGAATAATGCAAAGAAGCTTAATTTAACGCAGAATAAAAAAATTGACTTGCCCGAAAATTTATCTGATTCAGAGACCTTAAATAAATATTTTGCTAGCTGTATTAATGTCACTAATACGGTATCTCAGGATAAAATTGAATTTTATAAATTTAACAAACACAATAAGGTAACTAAAGAATTAAATTTTAATCTTATAAACGAAGAAATGATATATAAAATTGTGAAAGGGATTGACACAAATGCTGTTGGGGCGGACGGATTATCCATAAAAGGCCTGAAACTTTGTCTACCGTATTGCCTAAAACCCTTAATAAATATTATAAATACTTGTATTTTAAATAACGTATTTCCTAATGAATGGAAAAAAGCAGTAATTATTCCATTACCCAAAATAGCTAATCCCAAAGAAATAAAAGATTTGAGACCAATAAGTATTTTACCCGTGGTTTCTAAAATTCTAGAGAGGCATATTTGTCAGCAAATTAGCGATTTTGTATATCCACTTAATATTGTACCAGGTTGTCAGTCGGGTTTCCGCAAAAATTATAGTACAATAACTAGCTTAGTAAGCATGGTTAATAACATAAGAATCAATAGCGAATTAAAAAAAAATACATGCATGGCTCTTCTTGATTTTAGTAAGGCATTTGATACTATAAGTCATTGCATGCTTCTTGCTAAACTGCACTATTTTGGATTTTCAGATGATTCAGTATCCTTACTCAGTTCGTACCTTAAAGAAAGGTCACACAGTGTATCAATTACAAGAGGCGGTGTCATTGATAAATCTGATAGTTTGCCTCTGGTATCGGGAGTGCCCCAGGGCTCCATATTGGGACCCTTATTGTTTTCTCTCTATGTTGCTGACATGAATGAGTGTGTAAGGCATTCTAACTTACAACAATATGCAGATGATTCGCAACTATATATCTCATTCAACTCATCTGACTCGAATTTATCTCAGAAAAATTTTAATGCAGACTTACAAAATATAAGCAACTTTGCTAATGACCATAATTTAAAATTGAATGCTTCAAAATCATGTGTTGTTTTCTTTGGAAATAATCGTGATACACTATCAAATATTTCTGTAAATTATTCAGTGAAAATAGATAATGAAATCCTTCCCGTAGCGACGGAGGCAAGGAACTTGGGTTTGATTCTTGACTCATCTCTTTCTTTTCATGCGCATATTAAAAGTAAACTCAAAGTAGCATATATGCGTTTAAAAAATTTGTACCCTTTAAAGAAAATACTTCCTCCTAAAACAAAATATTATTTGTGTGATACGCTTATTTTATCCTTATTGGATTACGGTGACATAGTTTACTCGGATTCTCTGTCGTCAGCATTACAGAGAACAATACAAAAAATACAGAATAGCTGCATGAGATTTTCTTACAACATTCCTTATAGGCATCATATTACTCCCTACTTAAATATTAACGAAATTTTAAACATGAAAAATCGACGATTGTATCACATGTATATTTTTATCTATAAAATACTCAAAGCCGGACAGCCGCCGTACTTAAAAAATATATTTAATAGTTTTTCACACTCACATAATACTAGAAACACAAATTGCTTCTTAGTACCTCAGCATAAAACGGCAAGCTTCCAAAAATCATTTTCATACGTTGCAGTTCAAATGTGGAATACATTACCAAATCATGTTAAGGAATTTACGCACGGAAAATATGCATCCTATATAAAAAAATATCTTCTGGATTTGCAAAAGCACTAGTACTTCCCTCGGCATTTTCATTTGAGCTAAATTAAATGTTTGCTGGTCGATCCCCTCATTTGTTTAGTAGTGATACTTTTAATCTAAATACTCCTACATCAGTGTCGTGTTGGTTCCTCCTCCTCCTGCCCTTGCTTGGACGCCTGTTGTTTGCCTTGATAGTTTTTTTTGTCTTGTTTATTGTATTGTAATACTTTAAAGTGTATCGAATCTTAGTTCTTAGAAGTAAATTTGCAAATTATAGTAATTTATTTTTAAAACGGGCTCTACCACACAGGTACTCTTTGGGTACACTGTGTTATCGGTTGGGATAATCGCGGTACTGTCCGTCGTTACTATCTTTTAAGTGTTATTGAATTGTAATGATGTTTTATTGTGATAGTAATAAAGATATTTGAATTTGAATTTGAATTTGAATTTATACTCTATTTTGTTATCGTTCTACAAACAAAATAAGAAAAGTTAATCAAAAAGTGTACTGAACTAATATAGTAATTAAAGTGTATTAAAAAAAAGAAAATGTATTACTTTAATTTAATACGTAACGAAAATAATACAGGGAACAAAATGAAAACAAAAATTTGGTGCCGGAAATCTAACATCTGATTTTAGATGTTTTTAATGTGCTGATTACAAAAATGCCACCAGATTTTTTCTATCAGCTCTACTTTTTGAGCTACAGGTTACAGGTTAATTGATATTTTTTTCTGATAAAGAACAACAAATAAAGAGATAAATATGTAACTAATCGTCAAAATAGAAATTTCCCAGAATCTAATTAACCAAATGAATACCTGGAATTGTCCCTGACCCAATGTTCCTATACTAGGAACTACTCAATACACTGCTCTTAATTACTTTTATACTTATAATTGCCTATGACCCGATCCTTCTATACCTGCTTGGCTGTACTCGATTTAGTATATTACTGAGTTTTCCCAAGTAAAGTTGTGCTATCATTTTGTGTAAATTTTGGTCGTTTTGTAGTATCAAGACACTAAACTGAAACAATGGCATCCACAAGCAGTGTGTGTAAATCATCCCGATGTTTTTTGTTATGTGTGTGGTGAATGCACTTTGAACGAGAGCAGAAAAACGATTTCTCACTTTGTGAAAAGAGCTTATCTTGCCTATTTTGGCGTTCATTTAGGAGATCAAGATAAATCTTGGGCCCCACATTTCATAACTAAAACATGTGTTGAACAGACAGTGGACAACTGGAAAGAGGAAGTGCCTAAAGTTTGGTGTACCAATGGTTTGGAGAGAACCGCGATACCATAATGACGACTGCTACTTTTGTCTCGTTAATATTAAAGGCATACATAGAAACAATAAACACAAATGGACATATCCTGATCTAGATTCTGCAAGAAAGCCTGTAGCGCATTCGGAAGAAATACCCGTTCCATCATTCAGCAGTCTACTCGAACTGACAGAAGATGATACATAAACATCAACGTCTGACGAAGTTCAAAGAATTCAATCAGAAAACGACAGCTAATTTGAAGCAGATTTAGCAACTCCGCAGTGTTTCAATCAAGAAGAACTAAACGATCTTATAAGAGACCTGAATCTCTCAAAGGAATCCGCTGAATTACTTGCATCCAGATTAAAAGAAAAAAATCTACTTTGTCCAGGTACTAATATTACATTTTATCGTAAAAGAGATAAGGATCTGCTGACTATTCTACTACCATGAAGGAAGAATATAAAACAATTGCATTAGTTTTGAGAAACATTAAATACGAAGAACATCAGTGGGCAATTTGTGTTGATTTAAAAATGGTTAACTTCCTCCTTGGACAGCAGAGTGGTTATACACAATATCCTTGTTTTTTGTGCCTTTGGGACAGCAGAGCTAAAAATGAACATTGGGTTAATAAATATTGGCCTTCAAGAGATGTCATGATTCAAGGAAAACAAAACGTGATCAACGAACCTTTGGTTTCAAGAGAAAAAATCTTACTTCCGCCCTTGCATATCAAGCTAGGCCTAATGAAGCAATTTGTGAAGGCTTTAAATCGAGATGGAAATTGTTTTGGGTATTTGTCACGTAAATTTCCTGGCATTAGCACGGAAAAACTATAAGCTGGTATATTTGATGGTCCTCAAATAAGGCAACTTGTTAAAGATCTACAATTCACCACATCAATGAACGGGACTGAATCTAACGGTTGGTGTTCATTTGTTCAAGTAATACAAAATTTTCTTGGCAATCATAAAGCAGAGAATTGCGTAGAATTAGTGGAAACTATGCTTTCAAATTTTAATATTCTCGGCTGTAACATGAGTATAAAAATTCACTACCTCCACAGCCACCTAGATCGTTTTCCAGAAAACTTGTGGTGATTGTAGTAAAGAACACGGGGGAAAGATTCCATCAAGATATTAAAACTATGGAAGATCGTTACCAAGGACGATGGGATAGCCACATGATGGCGGACTACTGCTGGAGCCTTCAGCGAGACTGCCCTAGTAAACTCCATTCTAGAAAGTCGTATAAAAGAAAATTTTTATGTGATTAGTGACTAATGTAATTATGTAAATTAAGTTTTTGCAATAAATACTTAAATCCAGATGTCTTTGTTTTTATAACTGGCAATATTAATATTATATATTATAATACAACGTAAAATATATAAACAATTTTTTTTTTATTTAAAAAAAAACTAGATCTGATATACAAAATCTGAGAACTTTTTTACATTCTGCATCCAAAAATTACCCAGGAACAGTTAAAAAATCGCAGGCACCAAAATGTGTGTTGGCCTGTGTAATTAATGTTAACGGACAGTTGTCAGATTCCCTATAAAATATTTTCAAATTCTATGCTAGCAGATGGAACATGATTTAAGTAAGCAAGCAAATAAAAAAAGTTTTAATGGAACTTATTCATTATAAAAATCATTAACGCAGTAAAAAGGTCTTTCAATGAGGTACGCTTCGGTTTTTTTTCGAGAGAGTGCAAACATAGGGATAGTTTTTAAATGTTCTAGAAGATAATTGTAAAGTTTTACGGTGTTGTGAATATTTGATTTCGTTTTATTAATTCTGTGGAAAGAATGGGAAGGTATATGTCATGCCTAGAGTTTCTGGTAGGATTGTGTTGTGGCATTTTCGGGAATGTGTTTAGATGTTTTCTCATCAAACAGACGGTTTCTAAAATAAATAATGCAGGAATGTTGTTTCATGTTTTTTGAAATAGTATTGGCAGTGCGCTCTATTATTTAGACCAAACAAATAGCAAAATACTGTGTCGGTCGTCAGCAAAGAGAGAGATATGTAAGTAACGTCACAATCAAAGCAGTTTAGCTTATAAGCTTCACCTTTGTCGTATTTATTTATTTTGTCTGCTGTTATTCAAAGACTTAAGGCGCTCGACTCACCCATAGCGGGATCAGTTTTGGTTCAGGCATGCGGTGACAGGCTAGAGCAGTTGGCGCGACGTAAAAGAGTGGAGTTGGTTTGGATGCCAGGACACTGTGGGATTGAGGGCAACGAGAGGGCAGATGAGTTTGCTAGACTCGGCGCCACCAGCCCGTATGTAGGACCAGAACCAGCTTTAGACATCACTAGGCAACAGATAAGGACAGCACTCGACGAATGGGCACAACATGAAAGACTTCATTACTAGCCCGAGACAGGAAAGCTCTAAACTCCATCGTAGGAATAGTAACGGGGCACTGTCGATTGAGGAGACACCTCTTTATGTTAGGCATTGAGGAAGATTATATCTGCACGGAGTGTCAGGAAGAGGAGGAAACTCCGCTTCACTTCCTGCACAGATGTGAAGCGCGAGCGAGACTGCGACGAGATATTTTCGGCACCACGGTCTTGCATAGGGACGAAGTTAAGGATTTTGCATGGAAGGATATGCAGACTTACATAGTAAAGACAGGCAGATTCAAGGATGTACAGGGTGGTCGAAATTGGTCTGTTTTAACAGAGAAAACCTATTTCCTGACTAGATAGAGCAAAACTGACTTAGGTGTCATGGGCTCGATTTCTGAGAAATGTTTAATGGCAAAAACCGCCTGCCGATATTTTCACTGCCAACTGAGATATAGGGCGTTTTTCAATTTTCGGCCATTTTGAAAATTGTCCATAACTTTTTTATTTTGCGGAATATTAACATTCTGCAAAGACATTCTAAAGGCACTTTTTTATGTGCAATCCAGTGGCATACTCAGATTTTTTCTATAGTTGTCCGTTTTATCATAAATAGGCAAAACTTTTTTTTTTTCAAATGGAAATCATAGTTGGCTATAAATTATAAAAAATGCTCGCGTTTAGCCCTTTTCAGTGATATAAAGTTGTAGGTACTTATTTTCAAAAATAACGAAAATATTAGGTGTTTTTGGTTTACATCGAAGTAGGCTTTGATTTGTGATGACAATATCTCAATTATGTATTGTTAAGATTTATAGTTTGTTAGCAACTTAAACACAACTTTAAATAACACTAGCTAACGTTATTTTAATTATTTATTATTAATTTTTTTTATTCTTTTTTGTTTACATAGCAAAGTTGAACAAAATTAACAAACTAAACTACTATTTACAGCTACAAGTGAAAATAAAAAATAATTATGAAAATCTAGGTATTTAGTTAGATAGGTTTCTGATAAATATATTTAGAGAAGTTGTTCAAATTGAGCCCCTCCCTGTTGAATACAAACTAAGCATCTTTTGCGTACCGAGTTGCAACTATTTATTAGTTCAACTGGGCTAATAGATGCAAAAGCTTGCCTAGTGGCCTCTTGCAATTCTTCTTTTGTGTGAAAGGTTCTTCCTTTAAATATCAAGTCCTTCAATCTTCCCCACAAAAAAAAATCTAAGGGAGTTAAGTCACAGGACCTAGCAGGCCAAGGTATGGGGCCCCACGTACCAATCCAATTTTCTCGAAATTCGAAGTTTAAAAGATCAGTTGTGATCCTTGCATTGTGCGGGGGACAACCATCTTGTTGATAGTAGATATTTCTGGCATCAGCTAAAGGTATGTCTTCCAACAAAGGGACAATATATGTGCGCAAAATATTTACATAATCATCTGCAGTTAAATTTCCATCGTAAAAATAAGGTCCCACAAATCTTCCTCGGAATATCCCCACCCATATATTGAATCCACACCGACCTTGCCGGTCTTGTTGCACAACTACGTGTGGATTTTCAGTGGACCAGTGATATGAATTATATCTATTAAATATACCAGAAGTATCTACTCTGGATTCATCACTCCAAATAATATTTAATGGAAAATTCTCATTCTCCATGAATTTTTGCTCATACCACTGACAAAATCTCAATCTTCTAGCGGCGTCCCCTTCACGGAGTTGATGAACTCTTCTCGTTCTGTACGGTTTGAATTTATGTTTTTTGAGTATTTTTAAAACGGTGGTCTTTGGAACATTCGTTATATTAGCCAATGTTCGAGAGGAGGTGCCAGGATGATCTAATACCTCACCAATTATATTTAGCTGCTGGATTTCCTTTTCTTCCTTTAGTTCATAATGTCTTGTTCTTAACTTTTTAAAACTTCCGTAATTTACTAAATTACTTTTTAATGTTTGATAAATTCGGTTATCCGGTTGACGTCGCTCGGGAAATGTATTAAAATATAATTCACTAGCTGCTTCAGGAACTTCGTTAGATAATATGTAACATTTTAACATATCATACTTTTCATAATTCTCAAACATATTTTGTCAGCAACTTAACACAACTTTATAAAGATAACACCAAAACGCAATAATTACACCAGACTACAGTAATCTGACAGCAATATATTCAAAATATTGAACGCGCGTCATTATTCCAAGGCCTACTTCGATGTAAACCAAAAACACCTAATATTTTCGTTATTTTTGAAAATAAGTACCTACAACTTTATATCACTGAAAAGGGCTAAACGCGAGCATTTTTTATAATTTATAGCCAACTATGATTTCCATTTGAAAAAAAAAAGTTTTGCCTATTTATGATAAAACGGACAACTATAGAAAAAATCTGAGTACGCCACTGGATTGCACATAAAAAAGTGCCTTTAGAATGTCTTTGCAGAATGTTAATATTCCGCAAAATAAAAAAGTTATGGACAATTTTCAAAATGGCCGAAAATTGAAAAACGCCCCATATCTCAGTTGGCAGTGAAAATATCGGCAGGCGGTTTTTGCCATTAAACATTTCTCAGAAATCGAGCCCATGACACCTAAGTCAGTTTTGCTCTATCTAGTCAGGAAATAGGTTTTCTCTGTTAAAACAGACCAATTTCGACCACCCGGTACACCTGGTGGCGGGTGGTGGTTGAGGGAGGCGCTGGGTAGACTGAAAGGGCCTTATAGGCCTACCAGTCAGGTCTCTAGACCTCCCACTAACTACTACTACTACTATTCAAAGACTTTTCAAGGTTTTTTTGAAATGTGTTCTGTTAAATTGTTATTTAAAACAGGAATTGAAACAAACTTACCAACATCAAGTTCAGATAATGGGAAGAGAGATTTTTTCAAAAGTTTATTTTCTTGATCTTGGTATCCATTAATTTTAGATCATATCCATTGCTATAAACAATCTGCTTTAAATTGTTAATTTCTTTCGAACAGTCAGTCTCTCACATAGCGACATTCAAAAGTAAGTAAATATAAGAATTTAAAGCGGTCATTTTATGTTGGTTAGACATTTTATGAATGACATAAGCAGTCTGAGTTGGTATTGTGTAAATTTCGAATTTTAGGTCAGTATCTGATCTATAAATGGTAAGTTCTTAGAAATGAAGAGAGTTATTCTGTTCCATTTCTAGTGTAAAGTTGTGTTATTATGTGTTTGTTTAATCTTTTTTAATAAATAATTACCTTCTACAAATAGAACTTTTGAACTGTTTTTTTTTGTATTAGCAACTATTGGTAATAGATACCCGTTTTCTTTTATTTGTTGAAATAGGTATGCTCAACGTAAAATAAAATGCATTTCTCTTACAATTCTTTATATAGATCTTGATAAAACTAAGGCGAAACTATGCAGAAAACGAGACAGTTCTATCGTTATTTACAAATAAAATTCCTTTTTCATGTCGCAAGTGTAACCAAGAAACGCAACTGAAATATCAGTTTGGATTATTTATGCGTCTGACAGATATCAAATTTACTATATGAAGTATTTTCCTATGCAATATATTTCGGTGTTTACTTAGATCATTGAGTACAGAATTTCCTTTTGACTAAATCGCGTGCATGCATGTACAGGGTAAATCACCATATTTTCACACGCTTTTACAGGGTTTGCCGTAGAAATTTTTTTCATATAAAACAAACGGGTGTTACAATAAAGAGAAAAAACTCTAACGTCTAAAATATCTTAGCATTTTGTTTAGCGACGTTAATAATATTTAAATATCCAAATTTCCAAAACATAATAGGGTAGCAGTACAGGCATTAGGTACTACAATGGACGGTCAATAAATCTAGGTAAACTTAAAGTAAGATCAAAACAAGTAAGAAAATAGTATCTATTAAACAGCATATTGTTTATCATCGATATATTTTCTTTAAAACTAGTACGTCTCGTGTTTGCTGTAACTTAATTCAAAATCAAAATAATTTTCAAAATTACAATGACCTGTTACCTTTTATGACACCATTACCTAGCTACAGATTTTTAGAAACCTCATCTGAAAATATTAGTAAAATCTTTAAACACAGTAATTTATTAGAGGCAACCCCACAAAACGACACGAACGTAAAAAAAGTATTATAAAGTACCTATAGAATTTTTACTGAAACCCTGGATTTCCACTGGACTTCCAACCAGAATGCGTAAAAAAATAAACTGCGTCGAATACTGAAAAAAAAATTCACTGGAAATAGTCTAATTCTGAAGAAGCTTCGAATTATATTTCCAAAGGAAAGTAAGGTATTTTGGCTATGAGAGTCTGTATTATCATTATAAGTTTTTGTTTGTTAGATATCCAGAAAGAAAAAGGCGTTTTTTGAGACATTTGCTCGTTTAAAATCATTTGTTCACCCGCGTCCTAAAACATACAACAAAGAGAACTGGGAAAGGAAAGAGATAGAGGTTTTAGGATATATAGAAGAATTGAGAAGGACATTGGTGTGCCAAAAACTGACGGTCAGAGGATCTTGAAGAAATATAACTATCATCCATACACATTTAATACAGTGCAACATTTGCATCCTGGCGATGTCAAGCGTCGGGCACTATTTTGCCAGTGGTATTTGCAACAAATCGATGCTAACGATTTATTTGATCAGACGAATGTTTTTTTTCAAGTGTGGGAATTTTTAATCGCCAGAATACCAGGAACTGGCATAATGAAAATCCGCATTTAATGTTTGAAAGGGTTGTGCAAGGACGCTTTGGTGTTGGGGTGGCATGTTTTATTTTGGGCAAACATATAGTTTATACGATTTTTGAAGGAGCACGTAAATACCTAGAAATCCTTGAGGAAGTTATTCCAGAACTGCCCGAAAATATTCCATTAACCCAGTATAATTTTGTTTACAGGGGCGTGCAGTCCATGGAAGCAAGGGAAAAAAATTACAAAACATCTTCTAAAATGTAATTTTTGAAATAGGAAACCATTAATTTAGTTTATATTAAAAATGCTAACATATTATCTTATTTATCAAGCCCATAATAAATGCGGCCTTGACTCCAACCCAGCCACAATAGAAAATCGAATAGAATCTATGCGGGTCACTAGCTTCTCTGCAGCCAAGTGCTGTATGCTTGATTTCCTGTGAATCGAACCAGAGGTTATTGAACTTTCCACAGGCTGTTTGCAATTTTTGCATTTCAGTCGCGTGCTTTAAGTGGGGGCGGAAGCTATCGTTGGAGTAGGTTCTTTATTTGAACAGCTATCCGTGTGTTGTGTGATACGTACGTCGCATTGTGCATGGTGCGATATGGAAGACAATAATACGGACGTGTATATGCAAATACCGTCAACTTCGGCTGTCGGTAATAACGTTGAAAATGTTGGAGTATTTTGTAACAAGGGTGTGGGTGAATGTGTGGGGTGTGTCTTAATAATAAAGGGATTTTCAACATTAAACTTCGCTGATAAGCTTCAAATAATTTCCAAAGGAAGGGAAAACCGCCTATGAAAAATTTAACCACAAAAATGAAAAACTGTATTAGACATTTTTATCCGGAAAAACAATACGAATAATTTAAATGGCTAACAGGGTGTGAAAATATAAGTAAATCTTTCCCCAGTTAAGTGATGCCAAATTAAAAGAAGGCATTTTTATTAGGCCAGAAATCAGAAAATTGCTGGACGATGTCAATTTTACGGAAAGAATGGAATTCATTTGTTAACGTAGTAAGAGGATTTTTAGGTAACAATATGGATGAAAATTATGAACAATTAGTTAATGAACTCTTAGATGCCTATAAAGCGCTTGGTACCAGAATGGCATTAAAAATTCACTTCCTGCATTCCCATCTGTCATTTTTCAAGTCAAGGTTTCACCAAGATATCAGAACAATGGAAATTCGGTACCAAGGACGATGGGATCCAGCCATGATGGGTGACTACTGTTGGTTTTTGAAAAGAGAAGATAGGATACCTCATAAACGGAATAAATAAAGTTTAATTAGTGTTTTAAGTTAATATTTTTCTCGTTTGCTTTTTTCTTAGATGAATGGTATGTTTAATAGGCGAAAATTGTAAACATAGTCAATAAACAAGGTTAAGAATTTTCTGAAATTATTTTTTCTATAAATATTAATTATCGTAACATTCGATATGGCTTTACAACTCTAACTAGAAAACCCTACGTGCTACAACTTTCTATTTGTCATTTTCGTATTTGGATAGGTCCATCCTATTAGATTATGCTATTCTGATTTGTATTACAACAAAAAAAATTTTTTTGTCGGCTAGTGATGATGGATATTAATGAAAGATATTTCGCCTTCTTTAGCAGTAAGTCATTATCATACTACGTATATTCGTTTAACATAATAAAACTTAATTATGCGCTAGGTACTTTATATAATAATCTTTTAATTGTAAGCAATATAGTAAATAACCAAAGTAACAATTGCTTTAGTAAACTACTTAGGTAGTGTCGTCAAGATTGTTACCGCAAATTTAGACAACAACGAGCTGGAAACCATTATGCAAAACTTGCAGATACTTAAACATAATCAATTAAGTATGCATAAGATTGATGACTTAAAGTCGTTCGCCGGGAATATTATCAGTAAATTCCAAGAAAATATAAAAGTAGTATAAAAATATTAAATTAGTTTATAGAAAAATGTTTACGAATTTTTACTTTCTAGTTACTTACCCTAGATGCTAAAAAATATGTTTAATCAATTCATAGCATAAAAGTACTTACCAAATTGACCTCAAATTTAAGTCAAAAATTGAGGGTCATAGAGGATGACCTGATAACTAAGAAATCGTGGTTCTTGGGATTAGACCGTGTTAAATTGGAAGTACTATCCGACGTTTCGCCTTCGATTGCACGAGGCATCTTCAGGGATCTTTACTCCACGAGATCTGAACACATATACACAATAACATTTTAGTAACAATCCAGTATGCCGGAACAAGATGGCGGCCTGGTGAAATGTTAAATAAATTATTACTAAAAAACTAATTATCCAATTTTCCATAAATTTTGCACAAAAGTCGAGTGTTATATAGGAAAGAATTGGTAACATTTTAGTACGAATCCACGATAGCAAAACAAAATTGCGGCCTGATAAAAAATTTGAAAATAACCCTGAAAAAACTACTTATTAGATTAAATTCAAAAGCATTAAGTGTGATATAAATCTATTAAAAGGTGGCTGTAATCAATATATTACAGCGATAATAATAAAAAAAGAACCTCAGATGAGACGCTAAATAAGTTTTATATTATGAAAATAAAATAAAATAACTTAAATTACAAAAAAATGAAATCCCTTAATACACAAAACACAACCTAATTAAGTGTTCAAAATGTCTACCGTTCTCTTGAAGACATGGTTCAATCCTTCTTTCGAATGCACTGCTTAAATTTCGACAATGGCTACACTAATATTTGTAAAACAATTTCTAATTCTTAACTTCATGTCTCCCTTTGTTGTGGGAGGTATTTTGTACACTTCTTCTTTAACATACCCCATATGCTCAAGTCCACCTCTTCCAATCCAACGATCTGGGTATGTTTGATTTTAAAATGTTCTGATAGGCACTGTAGAATGGACTGGGGCACCATCATGAAGAAACCACATTTCATTCAGCGTTCCATTTGGTATTTCAATTAATAACTCAGGTAAATGATCAAAATACAAGAGTACTACACCAAAACTTGTTACGTTCTGGACGCGCGTTTCGCTAACCAAGTTAGCATCATCAGCAAATGATATAAACTAAAGTAACTTATCCTAACCGAAACTATTTATAGGTAAATGTGGTCACACTTGGTTGCACCCGATTGCACCGTTGTCAAGTAAACAATAGAGGGGACTATAGGGAATAGGCCTTCTGTCTTTATTTAGTGCTTTCTTACCACATTTAACTATTTCTATACTCTCAAGTGTATCCAATAATCTATTATTAGATACATTTTTAATCAACTTAAGATTATTTATTCCTATTCGGTGATTGTTTTCCAAAGCATGTTGGGCAACGCTTGATTTTTCTGTTCTTCCGTATCTTAGATGTGCCATGTGTTCTTTAAAACGAATGTTTATGGAGCGTTTAGTTTCCCCAACATATTTTAAATCGCAGTCATTACAGCTAATTTCATAGATGCCACTCCTCTCCCTCAAGTCGACTTTGTCTTTGGGGTTTCCAAGGAGATTTTTCAAACTGTTCTCCGTTTTGTAGGCTACTCTAAAACCTACGTTTTTAAATAATTTTTCTAGACCTCTCGTATATCTGAGATCTTATGGGATTACTATGAATTTTTTGGAAGCGTCAGGTGTTCATTCATTTCATTGTTAAAACGTTCTTTACTTAGTGGAAAATTGACTCACCTGTGAGTTAAGAAATGGAATTCTGCCATTTTGTGTTGACGGCAATGAAATGAGTCGGATGTTATATACCTATCAGTATTAGTAAATTTCCTATAAATATCAAATTCTAATTTATCGTTATTTCTAATAACTAACATCTCGAGAAAAAGTAATTGCCCATTGTTCTCCTTTTCGTACGTAAAATTAATTTTGATACTAAAACAGAAAATTAAATTTTCTGTTTTAGTATCAAAAATAGCAAATATATCGTCTACGTATCTATACCACACCCTCGAGAAATACTTGAGTTCTTTTTTGAATTGGGTTTCTAATCTGCCCATAAACAAATTTGCAAGGAACGGAGATAAGCAATTGCTCATCGCAGTTCCATCAAGTTGTTTATAATATTTATTGTTGAACTGAAAAAAATTTTAATTCATACATAATTTTGTGAGAAGTAAATATTCATCAATAATTTCTTTCTTCAAATTATTGATTTCAAGTAGTTCCTTTAGGTACTCTAAAGGTAGTGGTATGGTTACACTAGGAAACAATGAGCTTACATCAAAAGATATTAAAATTTCACCTTCTTTTAAGTGAACATTCTTAATTTTATCTAAGAATTCTAACGATTTAGTAACCTCCAAGTTATCGTACGACATATTTATTTTGCTGAATTCTTCTACTACCCATTTTGAAATATTGTACGTTGGTCATCCAACAGCTGAAACAATAGGTCTCATGAGCTTCCCAGGTTTATGGATTTTCGGAAGGCAATATAGTTTAGATAACTGTGGGTTACTATGTGTTAGTTTGAATTTGAGTTTATCGGACACAAGGTTTTTACACTGTTTTAAAGTACTTTTTACTTCTGTTATCATTTTTGATAACGGGTTTTTCTCAATTAAATCGTAAGGAACAGTTTGAATCAAATTGTCTACTGTTTCAAAATAATCTGTTTTGTCTAGTATAACAATCTTATTTCCTTTGTAAGCTTTTAAATAAAAACATTTCTTTTTCTTCTGTCCCTGGATCACTTCAGTATTTTTACGAGAAACATATTTTGACTTGTTGTTAACAACGTTTTTTGAGATTTGATTTCTGCATGCCTCTCTAATGAATCCCTTAATTGACTCTGGCACGTATTGAATGGAACTTTCGATATTCCCTATAATAGTTGGTAAACTATTTTTTACTGGAGGCTCTGCAA
This sequence comes from Kuschelorhynchus macadamiae, assembly GCA_030620095.1. Taxonomy (NCBI): domain Eukaryota; kingdom Metazoa; phylum Arthropoda; class Insecta; order Coleoptera; family Curculionidae; genus Kuschelorhynchus; species Kuschelorhynchus macadamiae. The sequence goes on from JAUTXW010001067.1 coordinate 50,147, forward strand.
AATTCAAACCTTTACGTTAACCTAACATTAAACAATAAATATCCTTCCATTAATTTTACGTACGAAAAGGAGAACAATGGGCAATTAGCTTTTCTCGACACGTTAGTTATTGGAAATAACGATAAATTAGAATTTGATATTTATAGGAAATTTACTAATACTGATAGGTATATAACATCCGACTCATTTCATTGCCGTCAACACAAAATAGCAGCATTCCATTTCTTAACTCACAGGTTAGTCAATTTTCCATTAAGTAAAGAACGTTTTAACAATGAAATGAATCGGATTAAAAATATAGCTAAAAGTAATGGATATAATGATAATTTTGTACATAAATTAGTAAATAGACATAAGCATAAGAAAATGTTAAAAGAAGAACAGACAAATCAAGCGTTGCCCAACATGCTTTGGAAAACAATCACCGAATAGGAATAAATAATCTTAAGTTGATTAAAAATGTATCTAATAATAGATTATTGGATGCATTTGAGAGTATAGAAATAGTTAAATGTGGTAAAAAAGCACTAAATAAAGACAGAGGGCCTATTCCCTATAGTCTCCTCTATTGTTTACTTGACCACATTTACTTAAAAATAGTCTCGGTTAGGATAAGTTATTTTAGTTTATATCATCTGCTGATGATGCTAACTTGGTTAGCGAAACGCGCGTCCAGAACGTATCAAGTTGTAGTGTAGTGTGGTTAGAACTCTTGTATTTTGATCTATCTGCCACCACAGGTTCCAGTGTTAGGACTTAACCAGGTAAATGATTTTGCAAAAAATCCGAGTCAACGTCCCCTGTTACCTTTTTTCAAAAAAATATGGCTCAATTCCGTGGTTACCTAAAATACCTCTCCAAATATTTAATTACTATCTAATTTGGGAAGTATATTTTACCAAATGTGAATTTTCCCTTGCATAGTAATGGAAATTTTGTCTGTTAATACTCCCATTCTTATGAAACGTGGCATCGTCTCCAAATAGCACCAAATGAAGAAAATTTCTTCTTTCTCTTATTTTGTTTTGAGCCCACAGACAAAACTCCAATCTTCTCTGATAGTCTTCAAGAAACACTTCTTGCAGTAACTTTATATGGTATGGGTGCATTTTATTAGCTTTAAGTATTCGTTGAACCGTTCTTCGTCCAACATCAAACTGCCGAGAAATGGTTCGTTGTGCAACATGCGGAGTTTCGGTGACTGCTAAAAGTACATTTAATGGATTTTCTTCAGTTTGAGAACGTTTTTCTCGATTATTTTTATTATACGCCACACTACCAGATCTTTGCAAAACGCTTCAGGAGCTTTTCCAATGCTCTTCTTTCAGGTTGGCATCGCTCGGGATACCGTTGGAGGTACAATCTTTTCGCTAATAGCGCATTCTTCTCACTAGCTCCCAATACAAAAATAATATTAACCATCTCGTCTTGTGAAAAATGCATTATTTAAATTGACTAATAACGGAACACGATACGATAGTTAGATACAGGGTGTGCCATTTATACGGTTATCTAAATTCTTAGTTAGACATTTATCTTCCTTGGTACAATTTTTCTTTATTGAAGTCGTTGTAGGTTAGAAGTTATAGCAGGTTATGGGGGACCACGATTTTTTTAAATTTAGATATTTTTTGAATAATTTGCAACGTCGAAATGAAACGCAAAACCAAATATGGTGTTAGATGGAGAATTTCTTGGGAAATCCAAATATTTGAAAATATATAGGGTGTCCTATTTAAAAAAGTTGTTTCATAAAATTTGTTTTCCAAAATTATAAAAAACGAGGGAGATATGGTACTTTGTCACCCTATTGCGCCACCGTGTAGATTAAAAAAGCAGACCTCTCACTTCGCCACTTCATAGAAATTTCACATACATTTCCTGACATAAATAAGTTAGATGTATTACATTATGAACAAAGAAATCGCAAATTGGATTGTTTAGAAGCAACAGAAATTTATAAACGCTATAAAGACCCAAATTTTAATCTTTTAAATTCACAATCAGATGTTGGAGATATCTCCGATAATCATACTCTTAAGAATTTTTGTCTGTATATATACCTAACTTGATTGTAAATATCCCCATTGCGTTTGAAAATGTACTAGTAGTACGAAACTGCAGTCACGCCTAGTGCAAAAACAAAATAAGTGACCAGTGACATTTGATCAATGACCTCCCAAAAATATTTCAGAAAATAAATTATTCATTTGACCGTCCGTCCTAATAGTTGTAACAAAACGCGAACCTTGGGAAAACTTAAATACGCTACACTATTAGCCGCGCGTGGCGCCGGCGGTTCGAATGATCGCGTTCCTTAGGCATAATGAAATACGCTATACTAAGCTAGGCTGGGCAGTCCGAATTGCCCTGATTACCTTAAAGCGTGACGAAAGTACCCGAAGATTTCCCAGCTACCGAGCGGCAGCCGAAAGTGAAAAGTAAATGGAATATGAAAATCGCGATTTGGGTCATCAGGTTCAGAGGTCGCGCGGTCGATATTCTAACTCGATATTGTTTCGAACGTTTTTAATCGATAAAAATTGATTTATATACTGTTTTTTGTAATATATATTTTGTTATTTTTATGATTCATGTGTGAGTTGGAAATATACAGAAAATAAAATGTTGATAGTTATTAGTGCAAAAAAATAAACAACTAAAAAGTGCCTACGAACTTAATTTTCCAAAAATAACCAATTTCAAGGCAGTTTATGTTTGAGTTGTGAATGTAGATGAAATAAAATGTCGGTAGTGCAAAAAATTAAAGAGCTAAAGAGTGCTAACGAACTAAATTTTGAGAAAATAACCGAATTCAAGGTAAGTGGTCGCAATTTGCCACAACTTAGTATACGACAAACTAGTAAAGACAAAAATAAAGAGGTTCATCGAAACTTTCGCAAAAGTATGTACGATTTAGCTAACTGGATATGTGGTTGTGAAGTCTCTAAGGTTTATAAGGTTGTTTTCTAAGGACTCGTCGAAGTCATTGTGGTGCAAAACCGGTGTTAAAGACTTAAAAGATAAAATAAAAAAACATGCGTTTTCTGCAGATCACATGAAATGTTCTGTGAACTATGCTACGGTCGGAAGTGTTGATATTGTAACTTGTGTTTTCACTTATCTGTTAAAATGTACTAATATCATAAAGTAATGGACGCCTCCATTAAATCTTTCAAACTAATGCCAGTTCATCCACATATAACCCTTAATTTCTGAGTAAAATTTGAAGTCTCTGATAACTGAGAGACAGACAGACCGACAGACGGACCGGCAGGATTGATAAAACATATTTTTTAGCATCTAGCGACATTTTTTCAAGCTGAATTGATAAAAACTTATTAAACCGCCAATTTGTTTCGCCATCTTGAATTTGTACCAAAATTTTACCAGTATATACCTACATAATACTTGACATTTGTACAACATTTTTGGAAAAGCAGTTTTTTAATATATATTATTTCACTAGGCTACATTTTGTTTCGCCATTTATCAAAATATTACCAGGTCATCCCCATATAACTTTTAATTTTTGATCAAAATTTGAAGTCTATCAGTTAAGCAGTTTTTTAGCTATGTTGCAAACAAAGAGACCGACAGACAGACCGACGGAATTAACATTCGGCATCTAGGAACCCTGAAACGTAAAGGTAGAAAAAAATCTCGGCGGGGGATTTTTCCACGATTACAATACTTCCATTTTACGAGGGAAGCAAAGAAACAAAATTAATTAAAATTAGTTAAATTAGAATTAACGACATATTTCTCTATTTATGCAAAGTTAAGTTTAGCCAAAAAGGTTTTGACGAAAGTTCTTGTTTCATCTAAGTTCAAATACAGACATAAAATATATCCCTTAATTATTTCCTTGAGTTTATTTGCTTTTATAGATAAACGTGATTTATTCGACTCGACGTACGTGAATATTTGTACCACCGAAGAGTAGTTAAATCCACGTGCTGTTGTTAGAATGTGCGAAATTAGAGACATCGTTGTGATCTTATCCGAGAGCAGTATGCAATCAGGGCTTCAGTTCTAAGCATATATCTCTTCAGAGTGGATGTAAATTGATGTAACTTATATCAGATTCGCTAGCATCCGATGCAAATACTGTGATATAAACTAGTAATAGTCCAGTAATAGACCTCAATTGCTGTGCAGCGAACATCGGCAGTAAAACTGATAGGATTTGGAAACATGTGGGATGATGTCCTCATTGAAACTTGTCGAATAAACTCGGTTTTCCAAGTAAGGAGGTTACCAGCTACCTATCACCCATTAAATGGATTAGTTGAAAGTGCATGCATATGTCAATATTGAAAAAGAGATACTGTTCTCTATGGTTATTGGGGTTTTCCGAAGCGGAGTTAACTTTAGTTTTGACTTATAAATTTTGTTTTTTGAGATTTTGTTAAAACATGTTCGTATTTATGAAAATACACTAGTCAACACTTATAATGCACACTGATTTTTAACGTTAATTTCAAATTTATGTTATTACTGATTTTAACAAATTTTCCTTCTACTTTCTGAAGCCCTAGGCAGAGTTGAAAATTTTGTTGTATTGTACCGGGAAAACTAAAAGTTACCTGAGCTTGTAAATAAACCAAAATTTAATAAAGACGGGGCATGCAGATTTAATTTTTTTCAGATGCTACGGATACGTAAAGTTTTACTAAACCACATCACCAAGTTTGAAACTATATATATAATATTTAATACAGGGTGATTAAAAAGATATACACTTTAAACCATAACTTGGAAATATGTTTAATTAAACACTTAGCCATTAAACATTTTTGAACACCTAGAGACGCACTCCTAATTTTAACTTCCCTTAACAGTGTTGCCAAATTTAACAATGTATTTGTATTATTATTTTTTATTACTTGGTATAGGTATCAAGTAAAAAGACGCTAATTTCAGAACTACTGTATACCATCACAATGTTTAAACATTCGCAGTTTTAATACAGGGAGGATGAAACGTTGATGTCTAAATGTGCCCACACGGATATCGAACGAAACAGGGGCGTGCGGTGAAATTTTAAGAAAGGGAAGCAATTTTTAGAGACTTACCTATATGTAATGTAATTCGATTCTTCGATCATTTTTTGCAAATTCGTCAATGACGTCATCATAAAAACGTCGATGCTCCGACATATTTTGGGGAAGTTTATTTTCAATGGACAACAGCGATGTATGCGAAAGTCTCTCCTGCCCCGTTGAATTTCTCACGAAATTTTTTATACGTTTAAGTGTTGAAAAATTCTACTGATGAACTTGTGGCAGGTATTGTCAATGCTAATTCACACAATTTCGACACTTCGGTGTAGGCATCTTCCAGCACTTTGTCTTTTAAAAATTGCATTAGCTCCTTAGCGTTATTGTTTGCCCTAATGTCATCAGCTTCGTAAATCACTTTTAGTTCAGATCGCAGTAACACTCGGTTGAAGAACTGGCCATAATGAAGAAGAAGAGATTTAAACGCATCTTCTCGAAAAGTTTTTCCTTTATATCTATAGTTTATTTCTTGCTGAATTTGATTGATTATTTTATAAAAGAGTCGTCTGTATGATATTTGAACATCTCCCACCTTGTCTGTTTGAAGACGCTTGGCTTGTGGCTCTACATTTAACATCATTGTTTTCTCCCAAAATAAGTCAAAGTCATGTGTTTTTGGGCTTAACATGGACTTACCCACCTTTTTTTAGGCAAAAAGCAATATCATTTGTTTTAATTTGTAATGTATTAAAAACATTGTCCAAGATTGGAAATATTTCTGAAAATATGTTCAACAAATAATTAAAATTAAAAACAGTCATCAATCAGTCCAAAACCCCCTCGAACTATTTATTGCTTCTGAGTCCCACGTTGCATTATTTTCTATTATATTCTCAGATAGTTTCAGTGATTCACGATTTTCAGATACTGTTAACACAAGTCTTGCATTATAGTTCCACCTAGTAGGAGCTACTTTGGGCAATCGTTTGTGGGCAATGGAGTCCAAAGCTTGTGTACGTTTTGTTGACTTGGAAAAAAAACCAGCCATGCCACTTAAAGTAACGAAAAATACTTTACACTCTTTAATGTGATTGATGGACTGGGATAAAACTAAATTTAATTTAAGAGCAAAACAATGTAGATCCCCTAATTGTCCTGCCATCACTGCAGCTCCATCATAGGTTTGAGGCCTGCAAATGCGCTTTCTACGTAATGTGTCTTTTTACAGCTCTATGAAAATTGTTTAAATCGGAAAAACCAGTTTTATTCCAGAGACCTTTTTCATTTTCAAAAAGTAAACATGGTCAACAAAATAATTAACTTATATTTTCACACCCTGTTAGCCATTTAAATTGTTCGTCTTGTTTTTCCGGATAAAAATGGCTAATACAGTTTTTCATTTTTGTGGATAAATTTTTTATAGGCGGTTTTACCCTTTCTTTGGAAATTATTTGAAGCTTATCAGCGAAGTTTAATGTTGAAAATCCCTTTATTATTAAGACACACACCACACATTCACACACACTTTTCTTACAAAATGCTCCAACATTTTCAACGTTATTACCGACAGCCGAAGTTGACGGTATTTGCATATCCACGTCCGTATTATTGTCTTCCATATCGCACCATGCACGTCGCGACGTACGGATCACACAACACACGGATAGCCGTTCAAACAAAGAACCTACTCTAACGATAGCTTCCGCCCCCACTTAAAGCACGCGACTGAAATGCAAAAATTGCATTGCGCTCGATTCACAGGAAATCAAGCATACAGGCTGCAGAGAAGCTAGCGGCCCGCATAGGTTCTATTCGATCTATTGTGGCTGGGTCGGAGCCAAGGCCGCATTTATTATGGGCTTGATAATTAAGATAATATTTTAGCATTTTTAATATAAACTAAATTAATGGTTTCCTATTTCAAAAATTACATTTTAGAAGATGTTTTGTAATTTTTTTTGAGGAAGCACTGCTTTCCTTGCTTCAATTCATTTCAATTCGATAAATAACTACTCGTATAACAATAAACAACCTATTCGACCTATAAGGTGAATTTTTTGACATTGTCAACTTAACTACAAAAATTTAAAAATGTCTAGAATTTCTGCTTTAACCCGAGGCCATATCATAGGTTTAGTGGGGAGTGGTAGAAGTCAGAGGAATGTGGCCGAGATAACAGGGGTTAATCAGAGTGATATCTCTCGAATTTATTCCGGATATATGGAGACTGGTTCAATTGAAAATAGACTCCGAAGACATCGACATCGCAAGACCACAGCAATTCAAGATCGATTTATTAGAATACTGGGAAGGAGGAATCTAACAACATCAACAGTTATAAAGGAACAAATTCGGGCAGCACATCACATCGAGGTATGAATTCAAATAATTCGACGACGGCTACATGAAATAGGCCTGAGAAACATAAGGTTACTGCGAGTTCTCAGACTTACACAATTGCAGAAACGGGCAAGTTTAAATTGGTGTATCGAACATCCTTATTAGAACATCAATAAATGGAAAAATGTAATGTTTTCCGATGAAACCAGAATTGGTTTAAAGTTCGATGACCGACGGGTTCACGTTTAGACTGGGCTCCGCGGTCGCCGGATTTAAATCCAATCAGAAATGCTTGGGATATATTGTAAAGGCGTTTAAGGAAAAGAAATACATTTTTTGCAGGTTTTTTGCAACCTTATTGCAGCCGATGTGGAGGAATGGAATACATTTCCACACCACTATATAAACAACCTAATAGAAAGCATGCCAAGAAGAATTGACCAACGCATTAGAGCTGATGGAGGGTCAGTTTTTGTGTTACGTTGTCATTTTGTTTTATTTTTGAATCTTTTTTTGTCGCCCTGTTGTTGCTTTGGTATAGTTTCTTTTGTATGATTGGTAATAAAAACTCATTTATATTAATTGTTTATTAGTGTTTTTTTTAATGGGCAACATTTTTGAAAAAATCTGTAACTGTGTCCTCAAATGTAAAATAAACTATTTTATCTACCCTGTATTAAGACTCCAAGTGTCAAACCTTGCGATGGCATACAGTAGCTCTAAAATTAGCTTTTCTTCTTTTTTACTTGGTGTGTATACCAAGGCATACAAATAAATAATAAAAATAAATAATCTTGTAAATAATTGAACTTGGCAACCCTGTTTAAGGAAATTAAAATTATATTACATGTCTAGGTATTCAAAAATGTTCAATGGCTAAGTGTATTTTTAATTAACCATATTTCCAAGTTATGGTTTAAACTGTATATCTTTTTATTCATCTTATATTAAAAATTAAAGTTTCAAACTTGGTGTTGTGGTACAGTACACCTTTACCTATCCGTAGCCTAAGAAAAAATGAAATCTGCATGCCCCGTCTCTTTTTGGCATATTAAATTTTGAATTATTTACATGCTCACGTAATTTTTAGTTTTCACGGCACAATACAACAAAATTTTTAACTCTGCCTAGGGCTTCAGAAAGAAGAAGGACTGGCCTATCAGGAAAAAAGAAGTTCGTTAAAATCGGTTGAATAACAACAAAACTATATGATTGGACGTCAATGTTAAAAATCAGTGATGCATTATAAGTAAAGTGCGGGACACGAAAGAAAACCGGGCGGTCCTTAAAATAAAGTTTCATAGTCTTAAGCAAGCAAAAAAGTAAAATTTTTGTACGCAAATACATTTTATGTTATTTTATTTGTTGTAATAGTTTGCCGCTTCACCTATAAAGTGCGCCAGATAAGCGGTACGGAAAATTAATCGAGGATTCAGTAAATTTCGCACTGGTCCACTTATAATTGGGATGTGCCTAGAGTCTCCATGCACTTGCCGCTAGAAGGTTCTAGCTATTTCCAGTGGCGCCTATACATTTCGAGCATTTGTTTTCATTTCTGTATAAATGCGTTGCGTTGAATTTGAATTATTATTTCGAAGTAACGATCGAGAACAAAAGAGAAAAAACAATTCGAAGTGGTGCACGTGAAGTTATTGCGAGCGTTATAGAGGCCTATACTAGAGAAGCTGAAAATAATAGTTTGACTATTCCAATTCAAAATCGAACAGAACGCGCTGCATTTTACACTGGTGTTTCTGATGATGATCGCTCATGTTCTACTTCACCTTTAAAATCTCCTGGTAAAAAAAGACCCCGATTATCATACAAAGATAAAATTGACGATGGTGATTTTCAAGTAATTCGACGAACAATAGAGGATTTAGGTGAAATATAAGGCAATATAGGCAAGAAGGACGCAATATTGTGTATCTAGACGAAACCTGGGTAGATAACGGTATCACAGTGAACAAATGCTGGCAAAGTGAAAGTGTTACAGGTGTTGTTCAGGGAATCCGCTCTAGTAGTCGCTTTATTATAGTTCATGCTGGTTCAGAAGCCGGATTTGTTCCAGGTGCCGCTTTAGTTTTTCGCTCGGGACTAACAACTGGAGACTATCATGGACAGATGAATAGAGATAATTTTGAAAAGTGGTTGCTCGAGAAGCTTCTACCTAACATTTTTCCCAAATCAGTCGTGGTAATGGATAATGGGTATTATCATTCTCACGTAGAAGATAAAGAGCCAACTAAATACTCTACAAAAGCTCATATGATATTGTGGCTTAAATCGAACAATCTTGTATGTAATCCAACATGGAGAAAATATCAATTATATGAAGTAATATCAGCCAATAAGCCTAGAGAAAAAAAGTATAAAATTGACGGTCTTTTACGTAACCTCGGTAATATACCTTTAAGGCTGTCTACATGTGCGACCTCAACCCTATTGAACTTGCATGGGCAGGAGTAAAAAAATATATTCGAGAGCGCAACGCCGGTGAACTTTCAATTAAAGATTTAAATAAAATAACATTAGAACCGATTGACTCAATATCGGCTGAAAATTGGAAATCGTATGTTAATACGTAATTTTTATCTACCGAGCGTAGAAAAGGATCGTATGCAAAATCACAATAATTTAAGTTTTAAAAATGGAAGAATACGCTAGCTCGGTAACGGTACGTCGAGGAAATACGCTTCTTGGAGTCGATGAGCAAAATGTGCGCTTCTTTTGGTAAAAACGCGACGGGGAATTATACTTTCTCTGAAAACTGGTGTAAAAATCAACTCGATCAGTGTTAAGGGTGAATTTTGAGATATTTTTAAATTGTAACGTGTACGAACGGAAAAATTGAAACGGTTATTGATGATTTAGTTATCACACTGGGATCTTCAAGTAGTGACGACAAAACCTCATCATTTTCAGAGGAAGACAACGATTTAGAAGGAATCGAACCATTAGGATCACAGCCGTCAACCTCAAAAATGGCTTAGTTTTTTTTCATATATTTTGTAAAATTGTTCAGTAAGTTCTTTTAAGTACTATACAGGGCGTTTCCTAATTGCGTGCTAATGTTAAAGGGGGGTGATTCTTGTACCTTTTTAAGAAAAATGTGTAATATGTACCTAAAAGTTTTAACTTTGAAGATACTGGGTTTTAAAAAAACATTTTTTTAAATCCTAATTCTGATGCTATTATAGATAAATAACTGTGTGAAATTTGATACACGTCTTTTATGCATAAAAGGGCATTTTTTGTTAACAATCAACTTTTGATATTTCTACCAGTGGCGTGATATGTAATTAACCTGGGTAAATCCATATGCTCCTTAATGCATAGAAGTCGAGTATCAAATTTCATGCAGTTATCTACAATAGCATCACAATTTGGAGGAAAAAAAATGTTTTCTTTTTAAACTTTACCATCCTGTATCTCAAAAGTTAAGACTTTTAGGACATAAAAACATCTATTTTAATATCAGCACGCAATTAGAAAACGCCCTGTATAGTACTTCACAATGACGGCCCCTGTATAAAGTAATATGACAAACGGAGACAGACGGCCACTTTTGGCATACCCGAGTAGCCCAAAGTCGAACTGCATAAATTAAAATTTTGATAAATCTCGTTCACTGGATCTGATGCTGGCTGCCCTTGTAAAATCTGGACTTGTAAATCGTGTATCACTATACTGGGTGGTCTAATAATAGTGGACGTAGGCATTAGCCCGGGAACCGTTAATGACAGAACTCAATAAAAAATATATTTATAGGTTAATCGATCAAGAAAAATCAAAATTAAATCATTTTAAAATTCGAAAGTTCGCCGTTTTTGCAACACAAAAGAGATATAGAAGTGCGGCACATAAAAGAAAACAGACAAATTTAGATAAAGGTTCATTAAGCATAGTTACATTTTTTAATTATCTGAAGTGCGTAAAGTCAAAAAGGAGTGCCATATTATTTAAAGAACGACGGGACGCCACTGGTTAAAGAGATTTCTTGGCCGACCTTCCTAAACTGATTAACTCCGCCTGGTTTTCAAAAATGCTATGATTTTCGGAAACTTGCTCATGTCAACGTTCTCCTTAACAAGTAACTTTTGTCTATGAAATAAAACTTAATTAATAAATATTGTTCTCATAAAAATTTCACGCAGGTTATACTTACTTGATATAGAAAATAAGCTCAGACTACATCTTCCTTTATGTTTGTCACTTTATCAGTCGTCAGGCAATGAGTTGTATAATTTTACACCATTATAAATAATCGACCTTTGAAAAATAGCACTCTGATGATGAGATTGTGTAATTTTATTCCAAAATTTAACCTTTCGAACGCGGATATTTGTTTCAAACAAAACCAGATTTCTTAAAGATGACGCTGGGATTTGATTAATTGGAATTTCTATTAAAAAACAACCCAAATATAGGGATCTACTGTTATCCATTTTAAGCAGTTCGGGTCATTAAAAGTATGGGAATGATCGAAATTTCCAAGAACAAAGATAAATCTTAACAGTATCTTGTACTTTCTGAATCCGATTTTTATCTACCGAGCGTAGAAAAGGATCGTATGCAAAATCACAATAATTTAAGTTTGATAAAACTAAGAATATGGAAGATGTGTCAGTACGCTAGCTCGGTAACGGTACGTCGAGGAAATACGCTTCTTGGAGTCGATCGTAGAGCATAAATGTGCGCTTCTTTTGGTAAAAACGCGATTTCGGCGGGGAATCTATACTTTCTCTGAAAACTGGTGTAAAAATCAACTCGATCAGTGTTAAGGGTGAATTTTGAGATATTTTTAAATTGTAACGTGTACGAATTCTGGTTCCCATTCTTTGGCTTTTCGTAAAGTTGTATCGGTACGTCCTAGGATAAAAACGATTAAATATATATTTGTTCTGCAAGACATAGATTTACATTTTTTTCATCCGAAGTCAAAAAATTGGATGAAATTGAATTTCCAATAAAAATGCACATAATTTCCATTTCATAGAAAGCTGAGACATTTTTCAAGGTGGCCTGGCATCGCCAGCTGAACTTTTGACCGCCATATCAGAATAAACAGTTTGACAGGGACGCGATGTTTTTAACACAAAATGCCTTCAGACACTTTTAAATATCTCTTTGAGGGTTTTGTATTTTGTATTCGAAATGAAGATAATTAAATTATTTTAAATACAAAACCGATTTTTTAATTAACCAAACCAATAGAGACATGCCAAAACTAATTTAAAGGAGTTAAATTTAAAAGAAATAAGGAATTTGTTAAGATGTCAAAAAGAATTTATTTTTATTTGGCCCACAGCGTTTATTTTGAAAGGAACTAACTTTCTTTTTGTTATGTTCTAATTCAAAAATCATATCTCATATGGATCATAAACAGTTCCCAACGACATGCACAAAAAGACCACACTTATTCTAGGAATTTATGTCAGAGACAACGGATTCATTTTAAGCACAGATTTGTGTTTCTTTGCCGTCTAGTCTTTACGGTAATTTAAGTTATCCTTTGTTCTATACTGACCTTCTCTGTTCTTAAAAGCAATTAGTTGCTCTCACCGCCTTTCATATATTTTTTAACTGACTCTTTAATGCTATTTGTCACCTTTTAACGTCAGGATGCCCCCAAGTGGCTCGAGCCGATACGGTCTGGAAACCATCGGAATTTAAACTTTATAGCTTTCTAATTACCCCTTTTATTAGCTTAACGTTGTGCAAAATGCTCTATTGTTCTTCCATTATAAGTTCATATATTGTAGATTAGTTTCAATATAACCCATTATGAACCTAGTCTGTGTATATTGAATTCTTACCCTAGAGTTGACCAGTTACTAGTATGAGCTAAATGAAGCCAGTATTAGCGCAATCATAACTATAGTCTGTTTCAGGAATGTATATGTAATAAAATGGGGAAATCCTCCCAATGTGGCTAAATTTCGGGGTCGTCCATAGGCGTAGGTAAACTTTTTTTATAGAAATAGTAATAAAGATCCTTTTAAATCCCTGTCCTTTTGCATACCTAATGAGGTTTTATTCCTCTATAGATTACATTTATTACTCAATCATACATAGAATAGAATAGTTTTATATTACCATAAAATACGTTATTGTATATATTGGTCGTCAAAAAGTATAAATATATATATATATATATATATATATATATATATATATATATATATATATATATATATATATATATATATATATATATATATATATATATATATATTCAAAATAAGCCCTAATTTTCTATATAAACATATATCGGCAAATGCTTCGTTTTCGAAATACAGTGTGTTAAAGTTTTAAGAAAAAAATTGTTTTTTAGTCATACATCTTTTTTACTTGAGATATTGTTATTAAATTTGGTAAACAGCCTTGGAGTAACAAAAGGCATTTTTTAAATCGAAATATTTTTAATTTTTCATCAGTGGCGTCCGTAGGGGATTTTTTATTGAATATTCTTGAAGAAAAAATGGTACTCTACTGCTTTTTCTGAAAACAAAAATCATTCCTAAAATCCCCACTCAGTTTGGAGCAAATTTGATCCTTTGTCTTTTTTTCGTGCGGTGTAAGTAGGGTTTCTAAAATAAAAGCTTGTCTGTCAACTAAGGAGAGATGACGTCATCGACCCGTTGTAATGGAGATTTGCATTATGTTTGGGTTATCAGGGTGACATCGCAGAAGTTAGCAGGCAACCTATTAAAATCTAATGTCCTTGGTACTTACCATCATTCCTTCATTGTCGACTCTTGGTATGCCATGATTGCATTTTTGTGATAATTAAACAATTGCTAGGTTCGTCCTTAAAGTATGACAGATGAGTTTATAATTCTAAAATCGTCGATTCATTTTGTAAAACGGTAATTAGAATTAATTCAATTTTGAAGATGATACTTCATTTTACAGAAACTACTCTTTATTAACTAAGTTCGTAATTAATTTTACAAAAACTAGAATTCATAACTTTTATTAACTTTGATCATGAAAAAAATTTATAGAGCACTTTAAATATCATTAAGGATTAATGTGGGCCTTAAAATTTACAATAATTGCTTAAAATAAGCTCCTCTAACTTCGACACATTTTCGGCATCCGCTCTTAACTGTGTCAGTGGCATGGCGTATAAAATTCGTATTGGCTCGCAAAGTTTCACAGGCTTGCTCTATCCTTAGAATCAGTTCTTCTCTTGTATGACCTGGTCTGGAATAAACTAAATTTTTCAAATAAACCCACACAAAGAAGTGGACAGGTGTGAGGTCAGGGGAACATGGTGGCCAGGCTGTAGCTCCTAATCGTCCAATCCACCGTTCTGGATAATTATTATTTAACCACTCGCGATTTACAAGTGCTAAATGCGCGGGAGCCCCGTCCATTTGAATCCAGAATTCGTTTCTAAGATTTAGAGGAATATTTTCTAGATATTGAAATAACTCATTTTGCAGAAAATCATTAAATAACTGTCCACCTAGGCGTGGTGGTAGAATATGGGGCCCGCAAAAAATTTCATTTATTACACCACACCAAACATTAACAGAAAATTCTTTCTGAAATGCTCTAGTTCGTACAACACGTGAATTGTCATGGCTCCAGATTCGTAAATTATGGAAATTTACTGAGCCGCTTCGGGTAAATGTGACTTCATCAGTCCATAAAATTTTTTTTGAGAAGTTCTCGTCTTCCTCTATTTGGCGCAAAAACCAATTGCAAAAACTGACACGTTTTTCGGCATCACCAGGTTGCATGTTTTGAACTGGCTGCATCTAAAATGGCTTCCTGTGATCTTTCCTCAAAACGCGATGAACCTTATTTTTAGAAACAAAAACTGCGTTGCCTTGTAAATTATGAGCTGCTCTTCGTAGGCTTAATGTCCTATCGTTGTCAAACTTATTTAAAATTACGTTTCGATATTGTTCATTTCTCCTACCTTCGTTTCTCAGATTCTTTTTGAGTCCAAAATTCCTAAACATTAAATGCGTTTTAATGAAAACATGTTTGCAAGGTAATCTTCTATTTGGAAATCTTCGTTGGTATTCCCGTACTGCTGCATTTGCATTTCCATTACAGAAACCATAAACGAAATGAATATCAGCATACTCAAAGTTACTGAATAACACCATTTTGAAATCACTAGTTAGACTGATAATTACCTTTTTGTATAAACTGTAATGTACCTGACATTTATTTACTCTAAAAACTCAAATGTCACACTTTAAAGACGAAACTAGCAATTGTTCAATTGTCACAAAAATGCCATCATGGCATACCAAGATGTTAACGGTTTTGCCACTGAAATAATTAACAATAATGGAAATTTTAACTACGCCATACATAAAAATAGTTTTTAGTTTTTAACTCGAAATCCTTGCATCGCACAAAAAAAAGGCAAGGGATCAAATTTGCTCCAAACTGAGTGAGGATTTTAGGAAAGATTTTTGTTTTCAGAAAAAGCAGTAGCATACCATTTTTCTTCAAGAATATTCAATAAAAAATCCTGTACGGACGCCACTAATAAAGAATTAAAAAATATTTCAAATCAAAAAATGCCTTTTGTTACTCAAATGCTGTTTACCAAATTTAATAACAATATCTCAAGTACTACAAAAGTTAGTAAGAACGTTATAGTGTTTGGGCAGTTTATTATAAAGGATCAGACAACTGTAATATGGAGATCTCTGAAAGAATGAGTTTTTGTGAGATAGTACATTAATGACATTCTCGTTTGAAGTTATTGTTTGTATATATTAGACACTTAAAAATATATATAATACAGGGCAATGTTAAAATTCCCTTTGAGTAAATATAGGCTTACAACTATCCATAGGCTTGAGATGGAAAATCAGTCTTAAAATCCTTTTTTGTCCAATAAAGACTCTCTCCCATACTGCTCTACCGCCCCATGAAATAATATTATTAGATAAGTGGTCGTAAGTCAAAGAATAATAAACACTAAGCAAGCCAGACTCGTTAAGTGTATTCTTTAAGTTCAGAACAGTAAAGTAGGCAGAGTTAAGCTTAGCACAAACATGTTCGACGTGACTATTAAAGTTTAGGGAAGAGTCTATTATAGTTCCCAAAAATTTGCTAAAATTTGAAAATTTAATATTGTTAAGGCTATCAAAATTTAAAGGCAGGGGTTTACGAACAAAAATATTCATATATACAGTTTTGTTGGAGTTAAGTATCAGATGGTTATTACCGTATATCGGTTATTTAACGTATCCAGTACTAATATTTTCTGGCAGATCATTGGTATATAGTATAAAAAGTAATAGTCCCAGCACTGAGCTTTGGGAAACTCCAATATTTACAGATCTTTCAAAAGCAAAATATCTTTCTTGACAGTATCAAATGCTATTGAAAGGTCAAAGAAGAGGGCCACAACATATTTTCCCTAGTCAAACATAGAATAGACGTAGTTTAAGAAACGATAGGAGGCTGTTTAAATTGAAGCCACTCATAACCCAAGCCCACAGAAGCAGAGAGAGAAGTTTGCCTCTAAAGCAACCTCTCGCTGCAAATGCTGCCTTTAAAAAGATAGAACAATAGGCCTGAGGGGCAGCTATACCATATATTTCCAGCTGTTATAAACCCTTATTTTTTTCAGCTGGCGTAAACACAGCACCATTTTTTAGGACAAGTGTAGTTTTATAACGAACAATCTTTTAGGTAAGCTCGTCCTGTAATTACCCATATTTCATATTTTTTGTAGTTTTAAAGTTAGCTGCTCTATTTCAGATTTTAATGAAAAGATAACAAAACATTTCATTTAAACAAAAGTAATTAAAAACTTTAAATTTCTAAAGCTACCTATAGCTGCTCTTGCTAGGATTATCAAATATGCTGAGGTAGCAGAAATATTTATTTTTGAAAAGTAAATTGTTGTATTTCTCATTAAAAGTTGCGTTTCGTTTAAAATAAAAATGATCTCTTAGACCCCCTGGGCACGTTGTTATATTAATTCGAAATGAAACGAAGGTAAAACTCATCTCTCCAACTCTAAACTCGTAAAATTCGTAATTGTGAAGTTACGAAATATCAAATTGGGTCTACATTTTATGCCCTTTGAAAATCATGGTCTTCTGGAAAGTTTACACTTCCCTAATTTATGTTAGGTTCATTAGGATAGCGTAAACGGAAAATATTGGTTATGTAAAAGTTTCTAATGGCATGCTTTAGTATTTGCGCCTTTTTGATTATTTTCCGAATTTAAGTTGACTTATTAAAATAAAGCCGTTTCTATTTCTTTAAAGCTAAGCATAAAAACAAAAGTCATCGGTAAAGCCATATCAAAAAAGACTGTGTTTATAAATTTAAGATTAACACTCAACCCAACATTCGGTACCGCTAGGTGGATCCGCACCGGGTTAGCACCAGGTTGGTCATTAAGCCAATAGTGGGAGTGACGAATTATAAGCAAAGACCCCGCATTTAGGTATAGGCAACCCTAATACAGTTCGAGAGGGAATTAAATACACTCTCACTTGTGTAAATATATAGAGATGGGGAGTGTTACTTAATATAACTAAGTCAATAATAACGATTGCATATGGGAAAAGTTTGTTATTGATTTTCATACTACCATATGTCATTGAATAGCATGACATTTTAATAATAATAGCTCAGAATATCTTAAACTTACAGTTACTGATTATTTCGTGTGTCATTAGTACTTTGAAGAAAATGATATTTAAAAGAATATATTTGAAAATTTTTTAGATGACCCATAGGTAACGTATAATAAATTTAGACGTACTTTTAATGGAGAACCTATATAAGAAGTATGCTCTTCGTTCATTCAACACAAAAAAATATTTTCTATCTCCAAAGAATTCTAAATTATAACCATATCCATTAAAAAGAGATTGCCAACTATAGAGGACAATTTTTGGTTACGGAATTCATATTACTAAAAATTACATCGAACTGCAAAAACTTTATTTAAAAACTTTAAGTGGTTTAGAAGTTACAGAAAAAATTAGTTTTTTGACAGCTGTCAAATGAAATATTTTTTCAAGTAAATTACGTTTTTTAAGTTAGATGGAACTGTGAAAACCCGTTTTTAAAAATTTTAGGCAATTAGAAAGTTACTGGGAAAAACAATTCTCTTGGCAGCCGTCAAAATTGTATTTGAAAAAAACTTACGCCTCTAAATTTGCATGAAACTGCGAAAATCGTACTTAGAAATTTTAAGCACTTCAAATGCTGCAGGGAAATACAGTGTTTTTAACAGCTGTATAAATATATTTTTTAAATATATTACGGCTTTACAAATTACATAAAACTGGGATACCCTTATTTAAAAAAGTAGGCAGTTAAAAAGTTTCGATTACCAAAAAGACCAAATCGCTATTTTTAATCCTTCAAAAGTTTCAGTAAAATAAAAAGCTGTGCAAACTAAAGTTCGCCTATTTATTACCCAAAGCACCTAAATCGATAAATGTTTAATTAGGAGAAAAATTTACTGCTTTCAAATCAGAATTTTTAAACAAATTAAATCTCCTGTGTCTATCTACTTTACTGTAGATAACACAGGCCAACACACATTTTGGTGCCTGCGATTTTTTAACTGTTCCTGGGTAATTTTTGGATGCAGAATGTAAAAAAGTTCTCAGATTTTGTCTATAAGACATAGTTGTGTACATATTTTACGTTACAACTGTTATAATATATAATATTACTATTGCCAGTTAAAAAAACAAAGACAAATGGATTTAAGTATTTATTGCAAAAACTTAATTTACATAATTACATTAGTCACTAATCACATAAAAATTTTCTTTTATACGACTTTCTAGAATGGAGTTACTAGGGCAGTCTCGCTGAAGGCTCCAGCAGTAGTCTACCATCAATCATGTGGCTATCCCATCGTCCTTGATAACGATCTTCCATAGTTTTAATATCCTGATGGCATCTTTCCCCCTGTTCTTCACTACAATCACCTAAGTTTTCTGGAAAACGATCTAGGTGGCTGTGGAGGTAGTGAACTTTTATACTCATGTTACAGCCGAGAATATTAAAATTTGAAAGCATAGTTTCCACTAATTCCACGTAATTCTCTGCTTTATGATTGCCAAGAAAATTTTGTACTACTTGAACAAATGAACACCAAGCATTAGATTCAGTCCCGTTCATTGATGTGGTGAATTGTGGATCTTTAACAAGTTGCCTTATTTGAGGACCATCAAATATACCAGCTTTTAATTTTTCCGTGCTAATGCCAGGAAATGTACGTGATAAATACCCAAAACAATTTCCATCTCGATTTAAAGCGTTCACAAATTGCTTCATTAGGCCTAGCTTGATATGCAAGGGCGGAAGTAAGATTTTTTCTCTTGAAACCAAAGGTTCGTTGATCACGTTTTGTTTTCCTTGAATCATGACATCTCTTGAAGGCCAATTTTTGTTAACCCAGTGCTCATTTTTAGCTCTGCTGTCCCAAAAGGCCCAAAAAACAAGGATGTATAACCACTCTGCTGTCCAAGGAGGAAGTTAACCATTTTTAAATCAACACAAATTGCCCACTGATGTTCTTCGTATTTAATTTTTCTCAAAACTAATGCAATTGTTTCATATTCTTCCTTCATGGTAGTAGAATGACCAATAGGAATTGAGCCATATTTGTTACCGTTATGTAAAAGAACACATTTTAAACTACGTTTTGAACTGTCAATAAAAAGGCGCCAATCATCTGGAGTGTATTCAGGCAAACCCATTTTTTCTAAGAGCCCTTTTATATTGTTACAGAATACCAAGTCATTTTCCTAAACGAAAAAGGCAGCAGATCCTTATCTCTTTTACGATAAAATGTAATATTAGTACCTGGACAAAGTAGATTTTTTTCTTTTAATCTGGGTGCAAGTAATTCAGCGGATTCCTTTGAGAGATTCAGGTCTCTTATAAGATTGTTTATTTCTTCTTAATTCGCTGTCGTTTTCTGATTGAATTCTTTGTCAGACGTTGATGTTTCTGTATCATCTTTTGTCAATTCGGGTAGACTGCTGAATAATTTGGTCTATTGTTTCTATTTATGCCTTTAATATTAACGATACTGAATTCTTTGTCAGACGTTGATGTTTCTTCCGAATGCGCTACAGGCCTTCTTGCAGAATCAAGATCAGGATATGTCCATTTGTGTCTATTGTTTCTATTTATGCCTTTAATATTAACGATACAAAAATAGCAGTCGTCATCATGGTTTCGCGGTTCTCTCCAAACCATTGGTACACCATACTTTAGGCACTTCCTCTTTCCAGTTGTCCACTGTCGCAAATGTTCAACATATATTTTACATATGAAATGTGGGGCCCAAGATTTATCTTGATCTCCTAAATGAACGCCAAAATAGGCAAGATAAGCTCTTTGCACAAAGTCAGAAATCGTTTTTCTGCTCTCTTTCAAAGTGTATTCACCACACATATATAACAAAAAACATCGGGATGATTTACACAGGTACGTCTGCTTGTGGATGCCATTGTTTCAGTTTAGTGTCTTGATACTACAAAATGACCAAAATTTACACAAAATGATAGCACAACTTTACTTGGGAAAACTCAGTAATATACTAAATCGAGTACAGCCAAGCAGGTATAAAAGGATCGGGTCACAGGCAATTACAGGTATAAAAGTAATTAAGAGCAGTGTATTGAGTAGTTCCTAGTATAGGAACATTGGGTCAGGGACAATTCCAGGTATCCATTTGGTTAATTAGATTCTGGGAAATTTCTATTTTGACGATTAAGTACATATTTATTTCTTTATTTGTACTTTATCAGAAAAAAATATCAATTAACCTGTAACCTGTATCTCAAAAACTAGAGCCGATAGAAACAATCTGATGGCATTTTTGGAATCAGCACATTAAAAACATCTAAAATCAGATGTTAGATTTCCGGCACCAAATTTTTGTTACCCTGTGTAATAAATGCTTTATTTCTTATCCGTCAAGCAGAAATGAAATGTGTATTAGGAGCTATTACACTCATGTATGTAAAACATATTGTCAAATCCTTAATTAGCCCCGAAGATTATGTATTATCTGTACTAGCATAAAAACATGCAAAATTATAACAATTTCCTACACAAGCTGGTAAAAATTAAAAAAAACTCCGGACCAAAATACTTTTACATCCCGTATAACAAACATATTATCCCCTACACACACACGCACACAACATAACAAATTTGTAAAAATTAAAAAAAAAGCTTCGGACCGAAATACTTTTACATCCCGTGTAATAAAACGCGAAAATCCGTATAATTCAAGAAACTATATCCCTCGAAACCATATAAGCATAGGTACATACATGCCCCAAGTAGACATAAATGAGATATCCTTTCTTTTATAAACATCCTCATCTAATTCACTCATTCATATTCGTTTTGGTTTGTGTAATTTTTTTTTAAATAAAGAAAATATCAAGAAGTGAAAACAGAAACGACCAAGCATAAAAAAACAGATTAAATGGCCGTTTTCAGCTAACCAAATTTAATTTCAATACGCATGTTTAATATGTGATTTGCTTAGCAAATATTTACTAGTTTTTAAATTATTTTAATTTATAAATAGAAAAAAAAAATATAAAGTTTTGCCACTTGGGAATTAAACCTGTCTACGGGGGTACTTTCAAAATCAAAAGAGTTCCCAAGCAGCAAGTAGGAGCTTCATCCCTTAAACTCACCCCCAACGTGCAATTTGGCAGTTTTTTGTATTTTTCTCGAAAACTGTTCGTCCTACAGAAAAAACTATACTTACAATAAATGTTCGTCATAAAATTGTGCAAAAAAAGTTTTATTACCTAAATTGTTTAGAACAGGGGTTTTCGAGAAATAAGGCGTTAAAGTTGGGGAGTTAACGAACACGGTATATCACGTATCTTAGGGACGATTTCGTTACATTGTGATATATTATTAGTCAAGGTAGATAAGATGGCCTTTATTGACTAAGCATCCCGAACGTATGGGGAGATACAATGCGCTAAGTTATGAAAGATCTTCGCTACCGTGTTTTATACATTTTTTTTTCACTACTAGCGCTTGTAAAAATAAATAGGTACCTACCATTATTTTGTTTGTAATAAATTTTTTAAAGTGACAGGTGATGTCATATTTAAATTATCTGACAGTTTTATTTGCGTGTATTATAGAATGAACAAGGGCAAGTGACACTGACTAATAAAAGGCACTCGTTTCCACACCACCACTGAGGTACTGGCATGTTTTTTTTAGAGTGGTTTCTCCCAGATCTACTAAGTCGAAATAAATTTACAAATCGTCTTCTGTATTATCTACAATATCTGTAAAATCTGTATTGGTACAGGTCTGGGCACGGCAATTTCTGCACATAGTTGTACAACGTAAGCCTGCCTTAATACAGCTGCACCTCTTTCCACAACCTCCTTTGCAACAACAGGTTATTAATTTTAAAATAGAAGCTAGGGCGGGTGGCTCAGTGGTATAGACAGGTGACAGAGCATCATGTTTTTTTTCCAGCCCCATAGCTCCGGCTGCTGTAGTGCTGTTGTAGTGCTGCCGACGTAGGAGGTAATTTTGAAAGAATAAAGTCAAGGTCAGCTTGGGCAACAAATTTATTAAAATAATTAAATCTTTGCTCACTTAGACTGCCGTCTCATTGTTTAGCCTTATAGAGCATCAATATAAATCTTTCCCCAGCTTACTTAATTTATTTAGGAGTTGAATTGTTATTAAAAATCTGGGTTACACTATCAAGGTCCTTTTCCCGATTAAATAGTTGTACAAATTGCTGTTTGCCCTTTCCAAAAAATCCTGACGTGGTATCGCAGCCACTAATACCATGAATAAATATAATTTATTTATTTATTTATTTATATATTCCCACGGGCATATAGCCCATTACAAAGAAAAAATGTTTAGATTATATACATATTACAAAATGCAAATTAATACACACATTAACAGTTAGTCACTTTATCACATTTGAACAGAGAAACAAAATACAATCACAAAGTCTATATTACAAATTAAGACGATTCAATCCTTTTAGAAAGACTGTGCGGGAATTAAAAAAGTCCAAAGAAGAAGAGTGCTCATTGGCCAAATTTGAACATCTAGTTAAATAAGAGTTCTGGCCATAGTTAGTTCGGTGAAAAGGTACCCAGAATGGCCGCGCGGAACGGGTTAACCAAGAAGGTACGTGAAGACCTATTTCATTTAGTAAGGATGGGCACATCACGGTGCCGTTCAAAATTTTATAAAACAGCTTAAGGTCGTGCGATGTTCTACGTGATGATAGTGAATTAAGATGATATTCCTGCTGCAGAATATTGTAACTCAGAACTTGGGGCTGGCCAGATTTGAATGCTAAAAATCTAAGAAATGACCTTTGAACTCTCTCAATGGCGTTTATATGTACTTGATAACAAGGTGACCATACAGATGATGCATATTCAAGATGAGGTCTGATAAGGGCACAATACAAAGTTCTGATGGCTTGTAGATTGTGAAAGTCATGGCAGCATCTCCTGACAAAACCCAACATTTGCAGTGATTTGCTTGTGATAAACATCACATGGTGAACAAAGGAGAGCTGGTTATCAAAAACAACTCCAAGGTCTTTTATCTGTGATACAGAGCTCAATGAAACATCCTTGATGGTGTAAGGAAAGTTAGTTATGTTTTTCCCATGCCCAAAGACAATCCAGTGGCATTTAGAAACGTTTAAGTCCATACAATTGGCACCGCACCACGCGACAAATCTATTTAGGTCTGACTGAAGCTGTTCACAATGATCCCTATTAAGCACCTTTAGAAAGAGTTTAAGTTACCAAAGTGAAAACATTCTTGAATATCATTGATAAAAACATTAATAAACAGGGGCCCCTGTGGAACACCGGATTGAACTTCAATATCTTTAGATGTGTAACCCTGAACGCGAACCCGCTGAAGGCGACCAGTCAAGTAGCTATTTAACCACTCCAAAAGAGAACCACCGACACCCAGAGCCCTCAGTTTGTGAATCAATATTTTATGATTAACGCGATCGAAAGCCTTGGAGAAGTCAGTGTAAATGGAATGAACCTGACACCCACTCTCCAAGGCCTTCAACAAATAATTACTGTAAGTGAGCAGATTGAGCTCAGTCGAAGACCCCGGGCGGAACCCATACTGTTGGTTGATCAAGTCCTTACCCAGTATGGAAGAAAGGTGGTCACAAACAAAAGTCTCAAACAATTTAGGGATAGTGCTCAAAATGCTTATGGGTCTATAGTTTGTAACACTTGACCGGTCACCTGATTTGTAAATAGGGGTAAGAAAACTAATCTTCCAACGAGAAGGAAAGCAGCCAGAACTAAGTGATAGATTAAAGATAAAGCAAAGGGGTCTGGCTAACATAAAACTACAGTGTTTGAGTAAACATGGAGGGATTCCATCAGGTCCAGGGCCCTTACGGACATCCAGATTATTTAATCTAGTATAAACATCTGAAATGCATATATTAAGGGAAGAGATATTGTTATTATAATTATAAGGAGGTAAAACAATTTTAGATACATCACCCGAGTTGCTGGAGTAAGTACTTGAAAAAAAGTCAGCAAAGAGGTTTGCAATTTCAATTCCAGAGCTGCTCTTTCTATCATTATAAGTGAGTTCACCAGGTATACCAGGCACCTTCCTCCTAGAGTTGGCAAAGCTCCAAAATTTGCGAACATTTGTTCTTAAGGCCGATTCAACATTGTATATATAATCCCTATAAGCCAACCTGGTTAGTCTCTTGCACTCTGCTCTGAGTCTAGAAAACTCTAAGTAGTCCGAATGAAGACGAGTAATCTGAAACTGCCTATGAGCACTCTTTTTCTGGATCACAATATTTTTAAGGTTATGATCAAACCATCTGGGAAAGTTCCTTTTAGAAAACCTTTTAAGAGGCACATAAACATCAACTGCCAAACAAAGTACATCATAAAATATGTCAAGCAAAACATCCAAGGGTTTATCGGCAAGTAGGCCATCCCAGTTGATATGACTCAAAAAATCAATAAAACCAGGATAATCAGTTGAATCAAAGTCCCTGTAATAGTCTTCACCAATTAACTCATTTTCATTGTTTACATTTGGCAATCTGACATCGAAAACCAGTGGTGGATGGTAGCCATCGGAAGGTACAAGGGGTGCATCAGACACCCTCACCCGAATGTTTGGGCCGGTTCCCAATATAAGGTCCAAGATTGACACCAAAGAATTCTTATTTGCATTACACTGGTATAAGTTATGATAGGAGCACAAGTTTGACATGACAAGTATTGAATCCACCTCAGCCGGAGGGGCACCTAGACCAGCCTCAGCAGTAGAACCCATATCAAGTTTTCCCCACTCACAGTGAGGGAGGTTGAAGTCACCAGCAATATACACATCAGCATCCAAATCCTCGGTAATTGCATCTAGGCTACTACTAAATAGTACATATGTTTCAGCAGGTGACTTCGGAGGACAGTATGCTGTACATACTAGTAGCTTACTTTTGCCAGCTTCTAGTAACACAAAAAGTTGCTCAATGTCCGGTGAAGATGGCAAACATTTGCTGATAATAGTCTTTTTAACGGCAATCAACACACCACCTCCACGGGTGCAAGTACTGCTGGCAGATGAACGATCTCTTCTATAAACATTAAAGCCCTCAAAGTGTAATTCAGAGTCATAAAAGTTGCTGTTCAACCATGTCTCTGTCAGGATGATAATGTCATGCTCAGATGTTGGAATAGTTTCCAGAAGATAGCTTAGCTTCGTTCTAAGGCCCCGGACATTTTGATACAACACTGATAAATTATTAAAGTGCCTTAATTGTGAGGAGCTCTTGGCTGCCGATTGGCGTTTTTTGGCACAACCCTTGGTATGCCCATATAGTAATTAATGTGAAGGTCTCTTTCGCCATTTTCGAGCCTTCCTTTCATATCTTCTTTAGCTGCCGCTTCAAGTGCTCGCTGCTGCATTGGAAGGTACAAGGGGTGCATCAGACACCCTCACCCGAATGTTTGGGCCGGTTCCCAATATAAGGTCCAAGATTGACACCAAAGAATTCTTATTTGCATTACACTGGTATAAGTTATGATAGGAGCACAAGTTTGACATGACAAGTATTGAATCCACCTCAGCCGGAGGGGCACCTAGACCAGCCTCAGCAGTAGAACCCATATCAAGTTTTCCCCACTCACAGTGAGGGAGGTTGAAGTCACCAGCAATATACACATCAGCATCCAAATCCTCGGTAATTGCATCTAGGCTACTACTAAATAGTACATATGTTTCAGCAGGTGACTTCGGAGGACAGTATGCTGTACATACTAGTAGCTTACTTTTGCCAGCTTCTAGTAACACAAAAAGTTGCTCAATGTCCGGTGAAGATGGCAAACATTTGCTGATAATAGTCTTTTTAACGGCAATCAACACACCACCTCCACGGGTGCAAGTACTGCTGGCAGATGAACGATCTCTTCTATAAACATTAAAGCCCTCAAAGTGTAATTCAGAGTCATAAAAGTTGCTGTTCAACCATGTCTCTGTCAGGATGATAATGTCATGCTCAGATGTTGGAATAGTTTCCAGAAGATAGCTTAGCTTCGTTCTAAGGCCCCGGACATTTTGATACAACACTGATAAATTATTAAAGTGCCTTAATTGTGAGGAGCTCTTGGCTGCCGATTGGCGTTTTTTGGCACAACCCTTGGTATGCCCATATAGTAATTAATGTGAAGGTCTCTTTCGCCATTTTCGAGCCTTCCTTTCATATCTTCTTTAGCTGCCGCTTCAAGTGCTCGCTGCTGCTTTGTCAGGTCAGAATTTAAGAAGACTTTTGTGTTTTTCAATTTATGTCTGTTTTTCAAGAGACTAATGGCATCCCTAGAATCCGAAAGAATGATTTTTAATGCTTTTCTGTTGTTTTTGTTGGGTTTACCTATTCTTTCTAGGCTTTTTATGGTTACTGGACTGCCCAAAACTGTCGAAAACAATGTGTTAACATCTTCTCTGTCTGAGCCTTGGTCATCCATGTTGAAGAGCAGTATGTTTTTTGCTCTTCTTTGCCTTTCCTGGATCTCACTAATAACAGACTCGTTGGTAGTAAGAGTCTCCTGTGGGGAGGTTTTATTTGAATTTACCGAATTTCTGGCCACTTTTAACTCAGCTACCTCGGTTTTCAGCTCCTCAACAGATTTTATGAGTTCAGGAACCATAAGTAAACCCTTTGAGCAGTCTTCACAGTGAAATTTTAAGGTACGCTTACCACGAAGCTCCATAACACGAATTTCGGATGCATTTAATCCAGAGCACTTTTTGTGTGATGGTCTGCTGCAACTATCACAATATATAAGGAGATCTTCATTATTCTCGTCGTTTTTACAAACCAAACAACAACTCATGGTTCGAAAGTAGGGTTAGGATAAATATTGTTATTGAAAACTTCTAATTCCACAAAAATCTATATCTAGAACGGGACACTTTCACTTGAGCTTCCTTAAAACATGCAAATATGCAATTAATTTAATTTATTTGTATATTCAAACTTAAAAGAAAATGATAAAAATAAAAATGGTAGTGACTATATGACGGACGGACGGATATACACTTTACAATTGCCGACAATATTAGATGACTGCAAGTTGCTCGACCTTTATAGCCGCTTTTTAACCTTGAGCCTCTTTTTGAAATATGATATCTCTGTCCTTTGGGGTAAGTATAATAATTAAAACAAGGAGGTCAACGTCTTGAGCAACCACTACGACTTGTTCATTTTTCTGACATTTGCTGATAGCAGTGGTAACTGTGCAGAAGATCAGCAAGCTGTGAAATAAGTCGTTTCTTATTGTTAAGGTTTGTTAAAAAATTACATTGTGACTGAACTAATGCTGTGTTTTTATCAAAAAAAATATCACGGGTAGAGCGTTTTAACATTCGTTTTTAACGTTCGACACTTTTTGTGCTGTTGCTGTTTTCGGCGTATCCGTCAAATACAACTATAACTTTATTACCATAGTGTTTGCGGTTTAGGTTTTTATGAATCTATTTTGATTTAGACAATTAGGACTCAAGGAAAAACCACCAAGGCGTCTAACTCGCCATCAGTGGTAGTGTAAAACTTTTTATAGAACGTGTAAAAGCTCTAAATTTATATAACACTTCTTTACTATAATTCAACTCTAATGAGGTTCCGAAATCATACCTAAATTACGTGATTATACCGCGTTCGTTAACTGTCACACAGATTAACACCCGATTTCTCGAAAACCCCTATTCTAAAAAAGCCTTTCATGGTGAACATTTTTCGCAATTGTAGTTTTTTTGTGAGACGTACGGTTTTCGAGAAAATCGCAATATTACACATTGGGGGTGAGTTTAAGGGATGAAGCTCCCACTTGCCCCTTGGGAACTCTTTTGATTTTTGAAAGTACACTCCTTGAGAAGCTTAATGCCCAAGTGACAAAACTTTATAATTTTTTTTCTAATACGCTATTTTTTAACTAATATCAAAGGCCTACATGTCGTAAAGCTCGACTTTCCAAAATATAATAATGTGACAGTAGTCGAGTCCAGGAGTTTCAAGGTATTTATGTGTCAAAATTCTCTTAAAAAGTAAAAATTGTGCGTTTTAGTTTTAAGGTTAAATTTTCGATATTTCGATACATTTTCGAACGAAGTAGTGAAAGGGAAAGCTGTAGAAAATGGATTGAGGTTTCTAATTCTTTTTTGTTTTTGTTTAACATCTAAATAGTCTCTTTTATATTCATGTTTAAAGTAAGAATAAACTATAAAATATTCAAAAAATTGTAACTTTTTTAGTTTTTATAGAGTCAGTTTTTTTTTAGAAAAACAAATATTCCAAAACAACAAGAGGTAGAGGTAAAATACAACAAAATTTAACATAGGTCATAGCGACCTAATAACATGTTAAAAAAGTAGGTTAAAATGGTAAAATGTTGGTGATGGGTCATTATGGTGGAACAAAATGGCGGTTCCTTTTTTAGCTTCTCTTTATTTTTCCCTGTAAACGGTTTTATCTTTTGTCGGTAGGGCATATGGACACACGGGTCACAAATTACCTATTTTAAAACATTCTTATTGAACGAACGTAATTTTTGGCGCAAATTGGTAGCTTTAAATAATATGCTGAACCTTCTCTCTGTCCGTTTCTTTATTTAGAGAAGGTAGAGATCACCTAGCTGTAAAATTACTAAATTATGTCCTCAAAACAAACTTTTCTATAAATTAGCTTTCTGTAAACTGTAGTTCCCTATTCGTAATGTCAAGTCCTGTGTCCCGGGGGTATCGGATCTCTGAGCAACCATAAAACATGTATTGTACGTAATTGCGATCCTTATCGGCTAGTTTCTAGGATAGTTGCAGCGGAGACATGTTTTTGTATATTTTTCTATATTTACCAGAAGAACGTAAATACAAATAACGTTTGAAATACGCCGTCGTTTAATTTAATACGGAATAGTATTTTTTTGTTTCTCTAAACAAAAAAAATTATTGTTCCTTTGTAATATGAGTTTTAAAGTCAACGCTAATATTTATGAAAACCACTTAAATAACCTTGGCAGATTTTATTTAATGTGTGTATTAAGTGGAACGGAAGCTTTCACGGCTTTGGTGAATTAAGAAATCATGGTTCAAAGTGATTCAGGCTGGTTGTGTATTGTATTTTAAATGTAATACTAAAATGCCACCCTAAAAATCCTATGACAGGGTTAAGGTATGGCTGTTATTACAAAAAAAACATACATTTATCTAATCATATCATTGTTAAAGAGTAATAAAATACCAGCTTCTACTGAAATTCCATTCCTAGACCTCAACAATACTGGAAGTATCATAAGGGACATTATACTTAATTTAATCTCAACCTATGTCCCGCACAGTTTAACATGCACTAATTCCATAAGCATATCCCTAGAGCCTCCTCATAAAAAAAATCGTTTAAAATAGTAAATTTGTCACCATTATAAATAACATTAACTCCATGTATTCACCCGAACGAAAGTGCATAATTAATGGTAAATGTCCATTCAAGGTCCGCATTGCTGCAAAACATTACAGATGATTAACAAAAATGTTCACCTGTTAATGTATCGTGTTAGGATGAAATGTTTATTCCCTTGCCTCCTTGCCTATTAAACAGGAAATAGGCAAAATGTACCATGCGGATTCGGTTATACATATATATATATATATATATATATATATATATATATATATATATATATATATATATATATATATATATATATATATATATATATATATATATATATATATATATATATATATATATATATATATATATATATATATATACACATATTTATTTGGTTTTTGCTTACATTTTTGTTAAGGAACATGACAATTGGACTAAATTTGGGATTCTGGGTATATTGATGACGAGAAATTCAAATATTAGTTTAGTTTTTTATTTAATGTTAGAGGGCGCCACATACAGTGTTGTTCCTAAATTTAATTAACCATAACTTTGTTGTGAAGTCTTTTATGTCATTTTTGACTAGGCAGACCTATTCTCCATTTAATTCTACATAAAAAAGGTGCTCTAGGTATTTGTCGCTAACAGCAGCCATTTTCGATAAAAAAGGGTTTGAAGTTAAATCTGCGTTGAAATTTTTTAAATTGGATCATTTTCGAGATTTCGAAAAATAAGCAAAAAAATATATCTTTTATTGATTGTATTATCAGGTAAAAAACTTATATCATTTACAAGACTAAAACTAAACTAGTTAATAACATTATTTTACAATAAGTCGCCTTAACATTGATTGCCGAACTCTTTCAAATATACCTGGCGTCTGATTAATAATGGCACAAGATTCAAATATCCTATTTCTTAGATTTTGTTCATTTTGGACTGGACTTTTATAAACCAAAGACTTCAAGTGACCCCACAGAAAATAATCCAAAGGATTCAAATCTGGTAATCTGGGAGGCCAGGCTTGTGGTCCAGCTCATCCTATCCAACGGTTAGAGTAATTTTCGTCCAGAAATTGACGCGCAACGACACTAAAGTGTGGCTAAATCAACTTCTTCTAAATGTTTGAGAACTTCGTGCTCCAAAAACCTCCGATATTCTTCGCCATTAAGCCTTTGCGGAAGAATGCAAGGTCCAATAAGGTGATCACCGATAATTCCTACCCAAATATTGAGAGAAAATAGCACCTGAAAATGATTTTCTCTGATAGCATTCGGATTATCCTCAGCCCAGATATGGTTGTTATGAAAGTTAATTATGGAATTTCGAGAAAACGAGGCTTCATCTGTGAAAAGCACATGGCTTAAGAAATCCGGGGTTCATACTAATCTATTACGCAACCAAACACAAAAATCGAATCTGAGGGGAAAATCTCTAGATAATAGAGCCTGCACACGTTGCATATGATAAGGATAAAGTTGTTGGGACCTTAAAATTTGCCAAACAAATGTGTGTGTGTGTGTGTAATATTTGCGGGTCTTCTTCAAATCTGTTTAACACAGCTTCTTCAATCTCAACTTTTTGAATTATTGCAGGCCTTCCTGGAACATCTGTTGTCCTTTTAAAGCTTCCAGTTTCACAATGTCTTGCGTGAATATTAATAAAAGTTTGAACGTGTGGCACCACTCGTTGAGGAAATCGCGCCAGATACATTCGTCTTGCAGCTTGTGCATTACAGCGAGCCGTTCCATAAGTAAAATGAATGTCTGCCGTTTCTGCGTTGGTACATTGATACATTTTGGACAAAACACACGATAAATTATTACTTATAATGCCAAATGATAAAAAACTACTTGTTTTATTCTAAATCAACTGCAATGACTGATTCTGCTTCAATGGAAACCTCTCAATTGTTTTCCAAGGCCTGCTATGGATTCACCTATACTATTTTCTTGTGTACTGCGGTTGCAGAGGAAAGATGCAGCACATTTTTACCATTTTTATCCATCTAATTTGGTGATTGTGATATGTTAATGTGATAAAGTAACATAGCACATGATTTTGAAAAAGTATTTTTTCGCTTATTTTTCAAAATCTCGGAAATGATTCAATATAAAAAATTTCAACGCAGATTTAACTTCAAACCCTTTTTTATCCAAAACGGCTGCTTTTAGCGACAAATACTAAAAGTAACTTTTTTATGTAAAATTGAATGGAGAATAGGTCTGCCTAGTCAAAAATGACATAAAAGGCTTCACAAAAAAGTTATGGTTAATTAAATTCAGGAACAACTCTGTATGTGGCGCCCTCTAACATTAAATAAAAAACTAAGCTAATATTTGAATTTCTCGTCATCAATATAACTAGAATCCCAAATTTTGTCTAATTGTTAAGTTCTATAACAAAAATATAAGCAAATAACCAAATAAAATTGTTTTTTTGGACGCCTTGTATCTCAGAAACAAAGCCGTTTCAGACCCATATTCATATAAAATTTTAATCTTACAATTAGTCAAAGAATCACCCCATAAAGTTTGTACAAGTACTTAATTGACACCCTATATATATATATATATATATATATATATATATATATATATATATATATATATATATATACAGTGTGTCCGAAATTGGTTATGACAGTTTTGGGATCTCGGAAACCGTGATAGTTACAAAAACGTTTAAATGGAGAAAGTTTTAGACAATTATATTTGTAATTTAACGCCGTTTTGCTCGCGATTCTATCTTTTTTAGTTTTTGAGATATTTTGAAAAAACCAAAAAACTGCATTTTCGAAAAAGTCCTATAATTTATTTATTTATGAAAATTTTCAAAATCTGTAAGAACATTATTAAGGCAACTTTTTACGTAGAGTGCACCTATTAAGTCAGATTTTACATACGACGTTTCGATTTTCTAGAACCATCATCAATTTTGTTTTTTCTTATGGCCGCTGTGTTCGATTTTAACAGTTTTGAAAAAGAGTATTTCTTTAGCTTTTCAACGGTGTATCACACTTTGTAATTAGGTTATTACTAAAGGTGCAAAAAGTGCGTAGAGAAAATATTTAAACGTTTTTTGGAATTATCAAAGTAAAAAATTAAAAATTAATAGTGTTAAAAGGCAATATGTAATTCAACATCCAGTTCTACAAAAAATTAGTAAAAACTACTCAATAACATTGCACAATGTTCACAAATGTTCAAATGACCAGCCGCAGATAACACTAACATCTTTGCTCAAGTAGGCTTTGGTTTTGAAATAATAGAATGCTTTTAATCTGTCAAAAATGCAACGTTTAAGTTTTATTTAACATTCATCGCTGTTTTAATAAGGATTACAATGGCGTTAAACTTTTCTAATGAAGAAATGTTTGATATGTTAGTGTGTTATATTAAAAATGAAAGAAATGCAAACAGGTCTATGGATGTGTATTTTGAAACGTACCCCGAAAGACGGCAGCCTGGCAGAACTTATTTTCAAACGCTGGTTAGAAACTTGCTTGAGTTTGGCAGTTTTAATAAGATTCGCACAAAGAAGTATGCAAAAGACAACGAGCAACGCAATAGGCAAATCCTAGAATATTTTAATGAAAATCCGACTTCATCTACAAGAAGAAGCGAAACAGAACTTCAAATTCCAAAATCTACCGTTCATGGCGTCTTAAAAGTAACTACAAGCCAACAATTGTGCAAGGACTTCAAGCAGGTGATTTCGAAAGAAGAATGGTTTTTTGTAATTGGTATATCAATAGATGTCGAGAAAATCCCGCTTTTTGCAATAAAGTCATTTGGTCAGATGAGACTCATTTTACAAACTGTGGCATTTTTAATAAAAAAAATCACCATTACTGGGCTATCCGCAACTACGCGATCCACGCAGGCTGCAAGAGCGATTTGGTTTTAATGTGTGGTGCGGGATGCTTGGTAAGATAAACATAGTCTAATTGAATTGCTTATAATTCAATATTTTCCATTACTTTTTAGGAAATCGTCTCATTGGTCCCTTTATTTTTGATCAGACACTGACAGGCCCAAGATACCTTGCCATGTTACAGAATCAAATAGTTCCTGCCATTCGAGAAGCTGTGCCAGATGATCAGTTTAATAGCTTGTGGTTTCAGCAAGACGGTTGTCCTGCACATAACAGCAGGGATGTACAAACCTTTTTAACAACAACTTTTGGTGAAAACGTAATATCCAACAGTGGTCCTGTCCGCTGGCCAGCTAGATCCCCGGATATCACGCCGTTGGATTTTTATTTATGGGGATGTGCGAAAAATGAAATATACGAATTTGACCTCCCAGAAAATAGGCAAGTTCTTGAGCAGAGAACCCGAAATATTCTAGAAAATATAAATAGAAATACCATTCAACGGGTAATCAGAACAGTTGAAAGGAAATGCGGACACTGCATAGAAAAAAACGGTCAACATTTTTAATCCTAGTATTGTATATACTGATTTTCTGTTAATTCTTGTAAGGTTAGTACTTTTAAATCGCCATGAACGGTTGACTTCAGAATGTGAAGTTCTGTTTCAATTCTTGTTATGGAAAAAACCAGATTTTCATTAAAATATTCTAATATTTGCCTATTCCATTGTTCTTTCTGTTGCGATTCTTAAAAATAATAAGCTTCTAATCAGTGCAGCGCTTGAAAAGAGTTCTGTCGAAATAAAGTGCACATAGTATTAATGTTACTGAGTAGAACTTCCTGATTTTATGCAGAATTTAATGTCCAATTTAAAAATATTGCTATTTGAAACTATTAAATTTTAATTTATATCGATAATTCGAAAAAATGTTTAAACAGTCTTATTTCAAACGCAAAGCCTACTTGGGCAAAGATGTTAGTGTTATATGCGGGTGGTAGTTTGAACATGTGTGAACATTGTGCACGAATCAATTATGTTATTAAGTAGTTTTTACTGATTTTTGTATAACTGGATGTTAAATTACAATATATTGCTATTTAACACTATTAATTTTTAACTTTTTACTTTGATAATTCCAAAAAAACGTTTAAATATTTCCTCTACGCACTTTTTGCACCTTTAGTAATAACCTAATTACAAAGTGTGATACACCGTTGAAAAGCTAAAGAAATACTCTTTTCAAAACTGTTAAAATCGAACACAGCGGCTATAAGAAAAAACAAAATTGATGATGGTTCTAGAAAATATATATATATATATATATATATATATATATATATATAAATAAATAAATTATATATATATATATATAAAAAATATATATATATATATTGTATATATATATATATATATATATATATATATGATTTTGAAAAACATGTCCATCATGTGACTTCATTTTGTTAACTAGCAAACAGTTTTTAGGGAGGAATTTTGAACATGAAAGTAGAGGGGACGTGAGTGAGAAAGATACAAATATTATTTTTAACAAGAAGAATGAAATAGAGAGAGTATACTAAATTGGTAGTTTGAAGGCACAACACAGAAGGATGACGGGTTGCCTATCTTACAGTGGTGTGTATACAATGCTCAACCTAATTTGATTTAATTTATGAAAATGTATACATAGTAGGTAATATGTTTATTTTATAATGATAATTAAGTAAGAGGATAAATGTTTAAGGTCACGAAAAACCTTTAAAAGTATAATAGTTATAAAATGATTAATTATTCAGACAGTAGCAATATAAAGATAAAATAGGGAATAATTTATGTAATAAATGTATCTATGAGATTTATAATATGGAAATTTATAAACAACTCCATGTTATAAATTATTAACTACCAGGTTAATATCACATTTTGGTGATGTGGTACGATTTTTAAGAAAAAGATAATAGGGATTTTTTAACGAAATTTTGATTCTCGATTCATACTCAGCATCATCAAGAATCCCCTTATACCAAATTTCAACAAAAGAACCTTAAAAAATACGATCTCTCAAAAAATCATCACATCATTTTTTTTCATTTCATTGGCAAAAATCTCTTAAATCAATGCCTATATCAAAATAATGGTACGGTTAATGTTACCACCTTAACGGATACGGCGATAACATACAAGTGGAATTTGTCTATACCTTCTCACAACCATGAGTTGCTGCAGGTTTCCGATGTTTATTTCCGTTTTTTTGTTTATATTATTGTTGTATCTTATTCCTTACTTATTTTATGGAATCGTAAAAAAGTTTTATATTATTTTTTTATTATATATTTAATATGCGCTATTATCCAATTTTAATAGATATATTTAGGATATTAACCATTCTGTCAAGTTATATAAACTAAAAAGACTATTTTTCATAATCTGCCTGCGTTGATCTTCACCTCCGAACGTTAAATCGATACGTTTCAGTATGCCGAGACAAAATAAAAAATGGAGCTCCCGTAGAGGTCGTATTTATTATCTTGATAGTTAGCAAAAATTTAGTTCTTTCTGACAACCTCAAATATTTCCAGCAGGATATAAAATTTGAAATGAAAATAAAACAATAATCTTTTGAATAACTTTAAAACGCGTAGAATAAAGGATTTCTCATTTTAAAACTATTATAAATGATGAAAGAGTACTATATTGTTACTAACATTCGTTTTATTTAAAACAACGGAAACTCAAAAAATATTTATGATAAATTGTTCGAAAATGTAATTATTAATTGAACATTTTCTATCTGAGAAGCAGATATTGACAAATTTATTTTGAATCCTAGTTACACCTTTAACTATAGGAGACACAAAAATACTTTAAATAAAAAAATGTAGGATTTTGATTCTATTGTCTTTTAAGAATATCGAAAATTAGTTTAAATAGTGTATAAAGTTTATTATTTATTCAACATCACAATGTATTCTTCTGAAAAATAAATTTTGTATATATATATATATATATATATATATATATATATATATATATACAGGGTGGTCCTTTTAAAGTGTTACAAAGCGATATTGAGAAAACGGCTGAATTGAAATTTCTAGGGATGCAATGGGTCGTTGGGGGGGCATTTTTTGACGGAGTACGTAATGTTTTAACTCTTTCCAAGCTGGGGGGTAACTTTAAAATGTTAAACGGAAAGGTGCAGTTTTTTTCCAGATTCGTAATCTCTAGAAAAAACTACATTATAATCAATGAATAATTTAATGTCAATGTGAATTTCACTACGCTAAATTCAAGAAAATTAAAAAGAAAATCAGCAGAAGAAAAAACTGATATTAGGTGCATGATTTTATTTTATCATATATGTTCAAAATGACGGCCATTTTGGTTCTAAACATTTATCAACTCTCTTTCGAAAAGAACTCTGAATAACATATCTGGGATGATTTCACGAACTGCACGCGTAATCCCTTCTCTCATGTCTTTGGCTGTAGTTAGAGCAGTGACCATGACTTTTTCTTTGACAAAACCCCACAAGAAAAAATCAAGGGGGGTTAAGTCTGGCGATCTTGCAGGCCAATTTACTGGTCCCCCACGTCCAGTCCATCTGTTAGGGTAAGTGTCATTCAATATAGCACGTGCTTCTCGACAATAATGTTGTGGTGCGCCATCTTGTTGGAACCAAATTGCTTCACGTTGTTGCTCTGGAATATTTGGCATCAATCTTTGCAAGTCATTTCGAAGGAAATTGCAGTATCGCTGCCCATTAAGATTACCATCGAAAAAATGAGGTCCAATAACAACATCGCCAAATATCCCACACCAAGTATTTATCGACCAAGGGTGTTGATTAGCTACTGTTCGCATCCAGTGTGGATTTTCTTCAGCCCAATAATACATATTGTGACGATTGACTTGACCATGTTTAGTGAACGTCGCTTCGTCAGAAAATATTATGTTTTCCAGTGAGTAGTTTTCATTGATCCATAGTCGAAACCACCGACAAAATTGCACCCGTCTCTCGAAGTCCTGTCCATACAATTCTTGATGTAAGGTAATATGATAAGGATGAAATTTAAAATTGTGCAAGATCCTGAGAATGGATGTTTAACACATACCGGCGCCTTTGGATAGTTCTCGGGAACCAATATGAGGGTTGAGAGCTACTGTTCCCAAAACTCCTACCGCCATGTCGTCGTTCGTTTTGGTTTTCCTCCTGCTGCGTTTTCTGGATGTGGTTTGACCGGTCTGGCGACTCCTAGTCGCTAATCGTTTGAACGCCATGTGAGATTTTGGTGGTAAGTGGGGAAATCTTACCGCCCAAAGTTCAGAAGCATTGCGATTTTTCTGCATTCTCCGAGAATTAATAACATGTCAACTTGGCAGTCGAATTCATTCATTTTAAGGATAGGTAGTTAAAATCTCAACTAAGATTATTAAATACGAATACAAATAACACAGCTAAATTATAAACGAACAGAACTTAAAAAAACAATAAACGAACACAATCAACACTTATTTTAACAAGACGCTTAAACTAAAGACTTTAAACTCGAAGATAATTTAAGAAAATTACTGGCAATATCGTAACATGTCCAGTCGTTCGTTGTCATGATAACTGCAATAGTTGCGGCTGGTGAATCATCGCTGCAGTACCGCCGAGCTTTCAAAAAAATCAGGAAAAAAACTAATTGACTACATAATCTAACCAAAACACCGAATTTTTTTACCCAGTTGACATGTAATTCTCGGAGGATGTAGAAAAAACAACGACAATGTTTCTGAACAAAATGGTTGTCATTTCGAACACCTATTATAATAAAATCACGTACCTAATATCAGTTTTTTCTTCTGTTGAATTTGATTTTAATTTTTGATTATAACTTAGTTTTTTCTGGAGATTACGAATCTGAAAAAAAACTGCACCTTTCCGTTTAAAATTTAAAAGTTACCCCTCACCCCTAAACAGTGGAAAGGGTTAAAACATAACTTAATCCGTCAAAAAATGTCCCCCAACGACCCATTGCAACCCTAGAAATTTATATATATATATATATATATATATATATATATATATATATATATATATATATATATATATATATATATATATATATATATATATATATATATATATATATATATATATATATATATATATATATATATATATATATATATATATATATATATATTGTGCAACTTTTTAAAAACCTAACCTAACCTAAATTTAAATGGCTATAAATTATAAACAAAATGTTTTGTTTACAAATGGATTTTTACATTTAGTAGGGATATGTTTCATTAATATTTTTGTGGTATGTGTGTTTTAAGGGTTACTTTGGTCTAGTATATACGAGGGATAAGACAAAAGTAGTTTTTTTTCACACGAACTTTGTCAAGAGGGAGAATTTGCAAATCTGAAATTATTTTGATTTTATATGTATGTACTAAATAAATGGGTTCTTAGGAAAAAACAAATTTCTCAGAATTTTGATATCTGATTTAATTAATTTTTTTCTTATAATAGGCATTTTTTTAATCGTTTTGCTTTCTTCAAGGAAGTTTTGAAAAAAAGTAAATACAATTTTGCCTTTCCGCATGTTAATTTTACTTCAGGAGCGTACTAATTAATTTTTTCGAACCGTTATATATTAAATTAGACTTTGACTCGTTTTTTAGTTTCATAGAATTTTTTCACATATACTGAGTAATTTTGTTTATTTTGTAAACTTAATTTTTTTAACATAAAAATTGTATGTTGTAAATTACCAATTCTAGGCACCCTCTAATTAAAGTTATGCCTAACTGAGTATTTTTTCTTTTTTATTAGTAAGTCTTGGTATACTGAGTGTCCAAAAAATACATAATTATTAAAACCTTTTTACAGGATGGGGCATAACTTATCCGCCATCTCTAACTATTGAACGGTATTCTCTTTTTAAATTAATATACTAGGATATATGCAGATCAGATAGAGCTACAAGTCTAAGTTATTCTCAGGTGTATAGAGGGCGTCAAAAATACGTGGCATATTAAAGTCACATTTTTTTTAATGTATTACACTGTATTTTATTGTATATTTGAATTACCCCAATAAAAGTAAGGTTAAATTTTGATTAATTAAAAGTTGCCTATACCTAACAGCAGCATAACTACACTTGCTAAAAAATACGGAAATTAAGAAAACTACTGGATTTAGATATAACTACACAGCCCTAAATTAAAGTTGAAAGTGTAAGATCAGATAGAGAATATTTATAGATACGTCTATAAATATTCTGCATTTGTCTGAACTCATTGCAGGCATTTTGAATTCGCAACCAGAGCTGCTCACGCGTTTGTATTGGAATGGAGTACACATGGCATTTGAGAAAACCCCATATACAAAAATCACAAGGATTTTAAGTCTGGCGACCCAGCTGGCCATTGAACTGGTCCTCCTCTACAAATCCACTGATTTTCGTTAGTCTGATCCAGATATTGACGCACATTTTGACTAAAATGAGCCGGACACCCATCGTGCATAAACCACATGGCTTGCCGAATATTTAAAGGAACTTCCTCTAGTAATGTGGGTAAAATATTCTAAAGAAAATTTAAATACTCTTCACCTGTTAGTCAAACTGGCAACTCAACAGGTCCAATTAGGTTGTTGTTTGCAATACCAATCCACACATTAACAACCCTATGTTGATGTTTGGTTTATTTCACAACATAGGGATTATTCCCAACATATGCATAATGATGTGAATTGTGTAAATTATTAAGTCTGTCTCTCGTGAAACTAGATTCATCGGAGAATAAAATACGAGAATAAAAAGTTGGATCTTCAATTTTCTTATTTCTCTTCCAATCGGAAAATACTACACGCGCGGGGAAATCACACAACTTTCTAATATGAAACGGGTATAAATTCTCCTTGTGTATAATATTACTTACAGATGATTTGCAAATTCTCGGATGCATCGCTGACAATCTTCGACAACTTAATTCTGGGTTATCTTCGAGACCCATTAGAATAGCTTCTTCGAATTCCTCAACCACAAAAAAATAAAATCTTATTTTCAATTAAATTAAATTATTATTATGAAAATAACAACTTTGTCAAAACTGACACTTAATTTATTATTGTTAAGAATGATTACCTAGCATTGTTTAGTAAGTATACCTTTTTTATGAATAAATACACTTTCTTAAGCAAAAAGTATACTACGTTCTCTAAAAAAAAAGAATTACATTATGCCTTAAAACTAGCGGTCATCACGTGGAGCATTTATTAGAGTTAAGAATTATTCATACTTACCTCTAATTTTGTATTATCTTGAAATAAATACACCTCAGTTTATTATTAGTAAAAAATTTGTTTTCCTTGCATCGACGCATAAACTTGCAAATTGTTCGAGAACGGTTACTTCTCGCGTGGTTGGGTAGGTATAGCTTTTTTGCTTAAAAAAGGTACAAGAATAATATTTATTCATAAAAAAACCCAGTAGCGCTCTATAAGTGTCACCAAAAATACCCCAAATGCCTAATTTCGTGAAAAATTAAAAGATATTTAATAAAAAATAAAATAAAATTTATATTTCAACACGCTGTATCTCCGAAGCATTTTCGGACCTAGGTTAATATGAAAATTCATCCCTTTCATATTGTAGGGGTTGTTCGTGGACACCCTGTGCATAAATGAGCTCGTATCTGTAAGCAACTTGCCACCCACAAATATTTGTATAAGCTTCATTTCAAGATTTAAAATGCAAGTTTCACCTCTATACTGTACTGCTGTTTACCCACATATGCAAAATAGCTACAAATGCGCAAAATTGTGTAATTGCACATACTCAAAAGTGACTAATTTGGATTAGCATCAAATAAATCGAAATCAGTATATTCACTCTAAGCTGGATAATTAATGGAAAATTTCCACTGAGGCACCGTAATGCTGCGAAACTTTACCAATGATTAACAAAGATGATTATTTGCTGATGTGTTCGATTAATCTGGAACGTTTAAACCCTATTAATGGCCGCTAACTGGTAAATTATTAAGTATTTATCCTTCAGCTACAAAAAGCTACTGATTACGAATTTAGGCGTTCTCTTAATAATCTAAATATAGACAAATCAATGAAAAG
Organism: Kuschelorhynchus macadamiae; assembly: GCA_030620095.1. Taxonomy (NCBI): domain Eukaryota; kingdom Metazoa; phylum Arthropoda; class Insecta; order Coleoptera; family Curculionidae; genus Kuschelorhynchus; species Kuschelorhynchus macadamiae. The sequence goes on from JAUTXW010001067.1 coordinate 92,455, forward strand.
CAAAAAATAAATCGTAACTTTTTTGATGTCGGCGACAAAAGACGGGTCTTTTTAACTTCCTTCGTAAAGGGAAGTATTGTAACCGTGAAAAAAACACCCTCCCACATTTTTTCATATCTTTATGTTTCAGCGTCCCTATAGTTACTGAATTTTTCTCAATTCCGTCAATCTGTCTGTCTGTTTGCGGCATAACGAAAAAACTACCCATTCAATTGGCTTCAAATTTTGGTCAAAAATTAAGGGTAATATAGGGACGACCTGGTAACATTTTGGTGAAAATTCAATATGGCGAAACAAAATGGCGGTCTAGTGAATGTTAAAAAATTATTATCAAGAAACTGTTTATCCAATTTTCCTCATAACGTATGTCCCGTAAGTTTTGGCACAAAATTGAGGAGGCTTGAAAATAGGTTGTAAAGAAAATATATCGAGACATTTTGGAAACAAAAAAATGTTTATTTGTGACATTAATTTGACAAGTCATTTTTTAAGGTCAGTTGCATTAAAATGTCTTATAAATTAGAAATACGAAAAAGTATTTATAATTTGGTTGGGCAAATTCCTAAGGCTGAAATAGTTCGCATTTTTCAAAACCAAAATATTTCGCAAAGTATTTACCGTACTATAGCCGAATGTGAAGAAGGAATTCCCTGTTTAAATCTTCCAAAAAGTGGAAGACCAAGAAGTTTCACGCGAGAAAGGACGGAAAGATTGGTAAGAAGAGCAAAAGACAAAGTCGGAGCTGCTTTCTACAAGAAAATTAGCGCGTCAATTCCGATCTTCAAAGAGTACAGTATGGCGGGAATTGACAAGAAATGGTCAAAAATATCGAAAAAGACGAAAGTGTCCTAAATATACCGAAAATCAATTAGCACGGATACCAAGATGCTGTCGAAATCTTAGGCGGATACATTTTTCAAATGAGAAAGTCATTATTTTGGACGATGAAAAATACTTTACCCTTGCCAACTCGGAAATCAAAGGAAACGATGGTTTTTATACGGACAATATAGAAGAGTGCCCAAACAATGTTAAATATAAGGAAAAAGCAAAATTTGCTGATAAAGTTTTGGTGTGGTGTGCGATTTCGATTAGAAGGATACCCAGACCTTATGTAGGTCGAGTTATTGGGGGAAGCTGTGGATGCGGAAAGGTATATTGACAACTGTCTTAATAAATTAGTTCATTTTGTACACCAACATCACGTGGGAGATGATATAAAGTTTTGGCCCGACTTAGCAAGCTGTCATTATGCAAGAGCAACTCAAAATTACCTTCGTCAAAATAACATACCTTTCGTACCAAGACAAGATAACCCCCCAAAAAAAATTTACCTCAGGCCCGCCCGAATGAAGATTTTTGGGCATTGTTATCCCGCAAAGTGTATGATGGAGGGTGGCAAGCCGAAAATGAGGAACAATTACGGCGTAGAATTTTTATAAAGATAGGCGAAATTGATGTTGAAGTTGTCCAGAACCTAATGCGAGATGTTCGCAGAAAATTGCGTTAATTGAGCAGCACGGCCCCTTCAATTTAATTTAAATTATTAATTTTGTTAGTTACTAAGCCGTTAATTATAGTAAATAATAAAAGTTTAACCAAAGCTACATATTAAAAGAATATTTTGTTTTAAATTTTGTGCCAAAAATTACGGGACATACATTATTTTGCACAAAAATCAAATATTATGAGAAAATTAACTGGCAAAATTTTAATACGAATTCAGGATGGCGAAATAAAATGGCGGCTTAATAAAATATTTAAACATTTTGCCTGAAAAAAACTACTAAATGGGTTGATTTCAAATTGTGTGCAATAATTAATTATGGTATAAAAATGAAATGGTAAAACTGTGGTAAGAATTCAAGATAATGGAACAAAATTGCGGCTAAATAAAATGTTTTTAATCGTGAAAAAATCAGCAGGTTTTACATATCTATAAGTTTTAGACGCCAAAAAGTATATACTTTATCAATTCCGCCGGTCTGGCTGTCTGTCTGTTCGCGGTATTGAATTGAAACACTCCTAACCCCAGTCTTATACAATTCTCATAATTTCTAGTTTAGCTATGATCGTCTAGGCGAAGACCGATTTCTATATTAGGATAGATGGATGTCAATCTATATTTGTCAATAAAGTTTAGCATAGTCAGTAAATCTGCGCTTTCTATATTTTTTTATCAAGGAACATGCCTGATACCTTCAGTTTGAGGTATCTATTTGATTGCTAAAGCGGCTGCTGCTTTTATCAAATGTTCAACAGATTTTCTAGAGATGGTCTGCTGTTGAAAAACTAAAGTTGGATGCTACACTTGACAGGCTTTCAAACTTCCATTCATTTTCTGCAATCATCAGACTCGAAAACATCATATAACTGAATTTTGACTTTATCTAAGTTTGTCAAGGACACCCCCTCACCCTCCGCTCTTTTATCGAACATTATTTTTATCTTTTTTTTCTTTTTTCTAAAATCTGTTAGATACTTTTGTAAACCAATAATATGTTTTAAAATTGGGGATACTGTTTTAAAATTGGGGCCTCGATGTAGGAGAAGAGTAATATAATATCTTAGGCGTGAATTGCGACCCTGTTACCAGGCCCTATAGACATGACACTGCCTCAGAGTTCATAAAAAGTTGACACATTTGCGAATTAAATAAATCAATAAAACACCAATAGGGGAAAGGAGTCGAATATCGATCAGCGGCTAATATCGATCATCTTAATTTTACACAGCTCTAGCGGCCTATCAAATTAAAGAATTTGTGGTGCCATCTCTTGAGGCACAACTTACTAATGGCAACTTCGGGCAGTTTCATTGTAACATCGAGTGTGCGCATACACAAACAGTTTTTTCGCAGTATTTTTGTTATTTTCTGTGTTCGTAGTCATAGATATTCTATACACTGTTAACGAAATTGTTGATTTCTTGTTGTTCGAGTATGTAGATGTTAAAAAATGGCATCTTTGTGGCGGGTAATATCATCTAGCATGATCGATATTACCCGCAGGCTTCATTGCTCTTTATTTTTTGCAGATGCCCCAGAACAGGGGCGTGCAGTCCATGGAAGCAAGGGAAGCAGTGCTTCCCCAAAAAAAATTACAAAACATCTTCTAAAATGTAATTTTTGAAATAGGAAAACATTTAGTTTATATTCAAAATGCTAAAATTTTATCTTAATTCTCAAGCCCATAATAAATGCGGCCCTGACTCCGACCCAGCCACAATAGAATATCAAATAGAACCTATGCGGGCCGCTAGTTTCTCTGCAGCCAAGTCCTGTATGCTTGATTTCCTGTGCATCGAGCCAGAGATTATTGAACTTTCCACTGGCTGTTTGCGTTCTTTGTTTGAACGGCTATCCGTGTGTTGTGTGATACGTATGTCGCGTCGTGCATGGTGCGATATGGAAGACAATAATACGGAAGTGGATATGCAAATACCGTCAACTTCGGCTGTCGTAATAACGTTGAAAATGTTGGAGAATTTAGTAAGAAGAGTATGTGTATGTGTGGTGTGTGTCTTAATAATGAAGAGATTTTCAACATTAAACTTCGCTGATAAGCTTCAAATAATTTCCAAAGGAAGGGCAAAACCGCCTATGAAAAATTTAACCACAAAAATGAAAAACTGTATTAGACATTTTTATCCGGAAAAACAATACCAACAATTTAAATGGCTAACGGGGTGTGAAAATACAAGTAAATTATTTTGTTGGCCATGTTGAAAATGAAAAAGGTCTCTGGAATAAAACTGGTTTTTCCGATTTAAACAATTTCCATAAAGCTGTAAGAAGACACATTATGTCCAAAGAGCATTTGCAGGCCGTCATAAAAGAAAAAGTCTTCGGCAAAACCAGAATTGAACACGCCCTTAATAAACAGTTGGAAATTAGTCACCGCCAACATAATGAACTAATTGATAAAAATAGGCAAATATTAAGAAGACTTATCGATGTTGTTTGTTTTCTCGGACAGCATGAATTGGGATTTAGAGGTCTTGACGAAACAAGGGTTTCCTCAAATAGAGGAAATTTTCAAGATTTACTTAGTTTAATGGCTAAATATGATGATAGCTTAAAAAATCATTTAGAGCAATCTAGCGTTTTTCGCGGAACGTCGAATCGAATCCAGAATGATTTAATTTCCGCTGTTGCAACCATTATTCTAAAAAGAATTAAGCAGCGAGGCGCAGTTCATTGCTATTTTTCTAGACGAAACAACTGATATCACTAATTTTAGCCAATTATCTATAGTAATAAGCTACGTTAAAACAGACGGAAGTATTCAAGAGCGATTTTTAGGTTTTAAGAATGTGTCAGAAAATCGTACCTAATCGTTAATAAAGGAATTAATGGAGAGAAAAAATTAGTTGCTCAACGCTATGATGAAGCTGCAGTGATAGCAGGACAATTAGAGGGTCTGCAAGCTAAAGTTCGAGAAACTTTCCCAAGTGCTGTGTTGGCTCATAAATTAAATTTAGTTTTATCCAAGTCCATCAATCACATTAAAGAGTGTAAAGTATTTTTCGTTACTTTAAGTGGCATGGCTGCTTTTTTTTCCAAGTCAACAAAACGTACACAAGGTTTGGACTCCATTGTCCACAAAAGATTGCCCAAAGTAGCTCCTACTAGGTGGAACTATAATGGAAGACTTGTGTTAACAGCATTTGAAAATCGTGAATCACTGATTGAACTATTTGAGAATATAATAGAAAATAATGAAACGTGGGACTCAGAAGCAATAAATAGTTCGAGGGGGTTTTTGGACTGTTTGAAACGAGATTTTAATTTTAATTATTTGTTGAACAAATATTTTCAGAAATATTTCCATTGTCGGACAATGTTTTTAATATATTATAAACTAAAACAAATGATTTTGCTTTTTGCCTAAAAAAAGTGGATGATTTTAAGTCCATGTTAAGCCAAAAAAGAGATGACTTAGACCTATTTTGGGAGAAAACCATGACGTTAAATGTAGAGCCACAAACCACGCGACTTCGAACAGACAAGGTGGGAGATGTTCAAACATCATACAGACACCTGTTTTATGAAATAATCGATCAAATTCAGCAACAAATAAACTATAGATTTAACGGTTTAAATGATTTTAAATTCCTCGAGCTCTGCAATTTTGATGCATTTAAAGGTAAAACTTTTCCAGAAGATGCGTTTAAATCTCTTCTTCTTGATTATGGCCAGTTCTTCGACCGAGTGTTACTGCGATCTGAACTAAAAGTGATTTACGAAACTGATGACATTAGCGGAAAAAATAACGCTAATAAACTAATGCAATTTTTAAAAGACAAGGAGCTGGAAGATGCCTACACCGAAGTGTCGAAATTGTGTGAATTAGTATTGACAATACCTGCCACAAGTTCATCAGTAGAACGCAATTTTCCAACACTTAAACGTATAAAAAATTTCGTGAGAAATTCAACGGGGCAGGAGAGACTTTCGTATACATCGCTGTTGTCTATTGAAAATAAACTTTTCCAAAATATATCGGAGAATCGACGTTTTTATGATGACGTCATTGACGAATTTGCAAAAAATGATCGAAGAATCGAATTACATTATAAATAGGTAAGTTTTTAAAAATTGCTTCCCTTTCTTAAAATTTCACCGCACGCCCCCGCTATTAACCAAAATCAATTTATGATTCTAACCTTAGCAGAGAAAGAAAAACAACCTAATAATTCCAATCGCTAATTGTTATAAGGAGTATTTTATTATAATTGATCTTGATACCCCCACATCGGCGTCGCCCCAGTCTCTCTATAATTGCTCCGAGACCCAAATAAGACAGTATTGATAAATTTGGTTGAGCAGTCCAGAGCCAATTGGCCAGTAATGCGAATCAGTATCGATTATTACTGCGGAACAACTCGTTGTATGACTATCATAATAATAATTTAAGGTTGATTAGCAATCGTCTCATCGTCCCCATTTCCAGTCGAAAGCCAATGGGCCTGCGGTGAGAATTACTCTAACTACTGCAGTCGAACAGTAAACGTACTTTTCTTTTTCCAACGAGCAAAATTAACCTTAGTGACTCCCATAATATATCTGCAAAAATAATTCAACACGGTCTACTTTGTCAGAGCGCAAAAAATGATAGTCCTTATTTCAATCAAAGACTACAATAATTCTAACATCTTCACAACAAAATGTATAATATCGCCGAACTGCATTCAAGTAATTTCCTTCTTTTATAAAATATAGCTAAACAAAAGGAATCCCTCGAAGAGCGGCCTCGCCATCGCAACATCTGTTACAAAAGATCTGTATTTATACTTATTACCTATTCTTTCTTTAGTACCCAGAAATTGCAGATACATTTGTAAAAAAGAAAAATATATGTCAAATTATAGTGACTAAATAAAATTAAATATTTATTTTTGTTTTAAGAAAATAGTTTTATATTATCCTAATAATTATAATAATACTAATAATAATTTTGTTGTCAATTTCTTTAGCCCATTACTAACTGTCCTAACAAAAATAGAAAGTTCGATTTAATAATAATTAATGCCACATGAACTAAAACATTTTAATATTGACAACAACAAAGAGAACAGAGAAAGAAAAGAGATAGATGTTTTGGGATATATAGAAGCAACACCTTCGTCCCCATGTAGAAAAAACTGAGAAGGAAATTGGTGTGCCAAAAACTGACGGTCAGAGGATCTTGAAGAAATATAACTATCATCCATACAAATTTAATATAGCGCAACATTCGCATCCTGGCGTTGCCGAGCGACGGGCACTGTTTTGCCAGTGGTATTTGCAACAAATCGATGCTAACGATTTATTTGGCAGACTTGTTATCTGGTCAGACGAATGCTTTTTTTGAGTGCGGGAATTTTTAATCGGCACTATACCAGGAATTAGCATAGTGAAAATCAGCATTTAATGTTTGAAAGGGCATAACAAGGACGCTTTGGAGTTGGGGTGTCATGTTTTATTTTGGGCAGATATATAGTTTATAGGATTTTTGAAGGAGGTCGTAGAGCACGTAGATACCTAGAAATCCTTGAGGAAAATATTGCAGAACTGCTCGAAAATATTCCATTAGCCCAATATAATGCTGTTTACCTACAGCAAGATGGTGCCCCAAGTCACAACTCTAGGCTCTTAAGGGAATTTTTTAATAATAACTTTCCTCAAAGATGGATAGGTACCAACAGACCTCCAAGATGTCCAGATCTCTCAATTTTTTTTGCGGGAGTATATACAAAATGAAGTATATAAAATAAGATATGATGGCATAGGAGATCTTCGAGAGGCAGTTCATTTAGCCTTTCGAAATCTGCGAATGAGACCAATGGTTCTTTTTAACGCTATTCAAAGAATTATAAAAATGTGCCAATTTTGCATTAGAGAAAATGGTCGTCAATTTAAACATCACCTATAAAATTTGTTTTTTTTTTTTAATAATGTTATTTTTTGTGGAACGAAATCATGATTCTTGGGATTAGACCATGGCAAAATGGAATCACTTTCCGACGTTTCGCCTTCGATTGCAAGAGGCATCTTCAGGGATCTTCACGAGATCGGAGCACTGAATGAGCTCGGAGAGACCCAGGCCGGCTATTTATAGTCGACCTGTGTTTACCGAAGCGTGACTCGGTGTAACGATCGGTTTCCACGTATGATGTAGACTGAAGCCCGTATCTCTATTAAAATTGTTAGGATGCTTAAATTAAATTTCAATACATTCTCTATTTGCGTTTACAGAGTCTTGAAACCGATGCAAGAACTTTGGTGTTCAGATACAGCAGATTGTACAATTTGTTTCTTTCTGATACATCGTTCATGTTCGTTAAGCCTAGTCGATATGGATCGTCCAGTTTCTCCAATATAAACATCACCACAGGAACAAGGAATTGCATATACTCCTTCCGTTTGAAAAGGAATAATGTCCTTTGGCGATCTCAAACATTGCCCAATTTTCTTGTGTGTGTTGAAAATTGTACGTATGTTGGACCGGCGAAGTAACCTTGCAATCTTGTCTGTGGTTGTAAATGGTGGTGTAAATGGAAGAACTACATTTCCTATCGGTAATTCCTTATTAGTATTCATTTCGTGGAAAAAATATAATAATCCCACTCCACGAAATGATATTAATAAGGAATTACCGATAGGAAATGTAGTTCTACCATTTATACATGGAACCCCAAAAGTATTTTTCGTTACTTTAAGTGGCATGGCTGCTTTTTTTCCAATTCGACAAAACGTACACAAGCTTTGGACTCCCTTGTCCACGAAGGATTGCCCAAAGTAGCTCTTACTACGTGGAACTATAATGGAAGGCTTGTGTTAACAGTATCTAAGAATCGTGAATCACTGATTGAACTATTTGAGAATATCATAGAAAACATGGGACTCAGAAGCAATAAATAGTTCGAGGGTTTTTTTTTGGACTGTTTGAAACGAGATTTTAATTTTAATTATTTGTTGAACATATTTTCAGAAATATTTCCATTCTCGGACAATGCTTTTAATATATTACAAACTAAAACAAATGATATTGTTTTTTGCCTATAAAAAGTGGATGATTTTAAGTCCATGTTAAGCCAAAAAAGAGATGACTTTGACCTATTTTGGGAGAAAACGATGACGTTAAATGTAGAGCCACAAGCCAAGCGTCTTCGAACAGAAAAGGAGGAGATGTTCAAACATCTTACAGATGCTTCTTTTATGAAATAATCGATCAAATTCAGCAACAAATAAACTATAGATTTAACGGTTTAAATGATTTTAAATTCCTCGAGCTGTGCAATTTTGATGCATTTAAAAGAAAAACTTTTCCCGAAGATGCGTTTAAATCTCTTCTTCTTCATTATGGCCAGTTCTTCGACCGAGTGATTTAGTTTTTATGATGACGTCATTGACGAATTTGCAAAAAATGATCGAAGAATCGAATTACATCACAAATAGGTAAGTTTTTAAAACTTGCTTACCTTTCTTAAAATTTCACCGCACGCCCCTGTTAAAACCCCAACAGCTTCATAAAATTGTATTTATTATAAAATGCGACGAAAGCTAAGCATACCTTAACAAATATAGTTCCGAAGCCTCGTTATCATCTTCGTTAGATTGTACAAAGCAGAGCAACATGTCGTATTTTCGTTCATTAGAAAACGTTTGGTTTCTAGCCATTTTTTATTATAAAATTTAATGCTTGTTGCGGTCATCTAATCTAGCTTCATAACGAACCAGACATGGTAACATGACAACAACTTTCTTTTCTTTTGTTGAGGCAATCCCAGCCTACTACCAAAAACTGAATCTATCTCTAAAAAAAATGCTAATTACTGGACGATTCGAATAGCAAAGTATATACTACTATATATTTTCGAGAAGTTTATTGTGAACTGAATAATATAAAACAAAAATATACGAGGTGTCCCATTTAAAAAATTGTAAGTTTGTGTTATATCTCAAAAACGACAGCTCACATAGAAAATCTGTCTACTTCACTGGATTTTACGTAAAACACTGTACCAGAGCCAGTTTTTACGTTTTCGATAAGTTAAACAACAACCGAAATACGAGGGGGGGCCCAAAAATGCAATATTTTCAATTTCACACTATATCTTAAAAACGAAGTGGGCCATCTTTCGTTTAACAAAAAAATAGCACCATGTCGCGAACTGGAACCCTCTATCTTCACTAATAAGAGAGATACCCCATGAAACAAAGAAAACTGTACATGTTATCATGAAATAAATTTTAAAAAAATACTTGACAAGAGGTAGGTCTGACAACGTCTCAGATGTCACCAACGTATGCAAAAACATTTTTTAACCCTGCGTCTAAAAAATTTGAAGCACTTTGATATAGGGGCTTAACGAAAAAAATTACCTTTCCCGAATTTTGCGCCACACTGAATCAAATACATTTAAAACTGAGTAAAGTAGAAGACCACAATTAATCGCAAATGCAGAATTTCGCCAAAAGCCCAGTGACAAAGAGGCACATAAACTTAATAAGAGCTATTTAATTTTTCTCATCTCTGGCGACTTTTCTTCTCTTATAAAAGTCATCCGTTTCGGTATCTTTGATATTAAATCCCTTTATTTATGAAAATTTTTAAGTCTATCCTCGACCACTTCAAGGTTTTAATAAAATATCTGAAGTGCCTAATTCAATAACCATACTTTTTCTTCGGGAACATCTATATTAAAGTTCTTGTAAAATTTCTGTTAGAAATAAAAAGCGAGAATTTCGTATATTTTTATTTAAAGGCGAACGGGGTTTCAATGCGTAAACTTCTGAAAGCGTCTGAGTATGTTTTTCCAGACGATTTTATGTTAAATGATTTCCTTTTTTTTTCGGGTTTATTGTCAGCTGACACTGTTTCTTTATAACTCGGTAAAAAATAAATAAAAATATTCTTACGAGCGATATTGGATATTAAGCGCTTTTCTTTTTATAAAAAAAAAATGATTTGCGATTCAGTTTCCAATATTAAAAGAAAATCAACGTATCAGAAGAAAATTTCTTTATAACTCGATAAAAAATAAATAGAAATATTAAGAATTTTTATTTTTAAACGTTTTCTTTTTAGATAAGAAAAAATCGTCTGGCGGAAATAAATACATCATGTATTTGACCCATATTTCGTCCAGATAAAATTGAATATACAACAATGTACTTCCAAGAAGCAAGTGCACATATTTGCCAGAAATCGAAAATGTATTTGAAAATGAAATATTTAAATGTAATATTCATATATTTCAATGGCGTGTATCGTATTGTAAGTCAAAAATGTATGCTATTTAAATAATGGCGTATTTAAAAATAAATATTTATATATTGCTTTACAATTATATGCGTATTTTATTGTATACTTGAGTTGAACCTTCGTGTATTTAAAATTATCAAAAAAAGGATTATTCAACTAATTATGAATTTCATTTAATACAATATCCGCCTATTTCATAGTTCCTACTGAGGACAAACAATAAAGCGTTTTACTGCTCCAAGGTACCTACAGATGGCGCCACTGAGTTCATATTTCCCCGTGCCGATGCCACTTTGCTTGTTTTAGTTATCTGAGTTGTTAGTGTTTGGGTAATATCCTAACAGAAATCCAATAACTAGCTTCTATCGTAAGTAAAATTAACAAAAAACTTCGTGAAACTGGAAAGGTAAAAGATACTGTACCTTCTGGAAGACCGGAAAGCACAATAATTCCTCATCTTGCTACCAAAATACTAGCAAGCAGAGGTGTGCTTAATCGTTCTTTTTAATGAACTAATTCCCGCGAACTAGTTCACCAAATCGAGCTAGTTCGAAGAACAACAAAATTCAATAGAGATTCAGGTTGCGGTCGGCGAGCACAAATCGGGTATAAAAGCCCGCCTGAATCTCTTCGAGCTCATTCACCGTTCAGATCTCGTGAAGTAAAGATCCGTGAAGATGTTTCATGCCATCGAAGGCGAAACGTCGGATAGTAGTCCAACTTGAAACGGTCTAATCCAAAGAACCATGATTTCTTAACGTTAGAAATGGTTGCACAGAAATAAGTAGGATCTCGCTTTTTTTACGAACAATAAAATGATTTTAATCAAAGAATAAATTTAAAAAGTTGTTATTACAACAAGTTAGGTAACTTTAAATTACGCATTTCATTTTTATTAGCTACATAGCAACCTGGCTACTGTTTATGGACGTTAATTTGTACCATAAGCCTAGGTCATAAGAACTTAAAAATGCTAGAAAGCCTTTCCATATAATTGTCGGTAATTTTAATAATCTGTTTTCCGCGGAAATGTGTCATCTAATTTGGCACTGGACTCCGAGACATCGTAATATCAAGCACCGAATTAACCATCAAATTGTAGGAGAAAATGGCCACTATTAGATGAGCATTTAAGGAATTATCATCTCTCTATTTCTCTCTGTCTAATCCTGTAGAGTGGTTAAAGACTATGAATTAAACATAGAAATTCGTCTTGGACAATTTCTAGTCAGGAAAATCTTTGCAAAATTATCTCTATTATTTGAACGTTTGGAAATAATTACCCGGAAACTTCCAGTTATGAAACTTTCCTTTTATTAGGAACAGTAAGGGTTGTGTAATTTAGTTTGGTATATAGTTATTTAGTAACCCATATAGACTGTAAGAAAATAAATCATGGTTCTTGAGATTAGACCACGTCAAATTGGAAATACTATCCGACGTTTCGTCTTCGATTACACGAGGCCTCTTCAGGGACCTTTACTCCACGAGATCTGAACATTCTGAAAATATTGTATTAAGCTGCCATTTTGTTTCCCATCTTGGATTCATACCAAAACTGATTATTTTTGCACCGTTTATTCCATACCAAACATTTATCTTTTGGGGAAATTAAGTATTGTTTTAATTAAATTTCGTACAATTTAAAAAAACTTTTGTATTCAACTTTTTACTTCCCTCGTAAAAGGGAAGCAGAAATAGTGTAATTGTGAAAAAAACACCCTCCTAGATTTTTCAGGCCCTAGATGCCGAAAAACATATTTCCTCAATTTCGTCGGTCTGTCTGTCTACCGATCTGTCTGTTGGCGGCATAGCTAAAAAACTACTTACCCGATTGACCTCAAATTTTATTTAAAAATTAAGGCTCATATGGGAATGATCTGGTAACATTTTGGCAAAAATCTGATAGGAGAAATCAAAATGGCGGCCTGGTGAATTTTTGCATTAAATATTATGTAGGAATCATCTGGTAAAATTTTGGTATGAATCCAAGATGGGAAACAAAATGGCGGCTTAATAAAATACTTTCAGAATGTTTGGATCTTGTGGAGTAAAGATTCCTGAATACGCCTCGTGTAAACGAAGGCGAAACGTCGGATAGTATTTCCAATTTGATAACGGTCTAATCTCAAGAACCATGATATCTTTTCTTACAGTGGATGTGTTACTAAATAACTATACAGGGTTATTCACGCAACCCGTTCATTAAAAGTTTTTGATGATGCCATTTAGATAAAAATTTCAAATTTTGGGATTAAGGTAAGGTCAAGGGGTACTTCTTTTTTTAAATATTTTCAACTTCCTGTCACTTCCGGTTTAACCGGAAGTTGGTATCAACTTGCTTATTTTAAATGGAACACCCAACCAACACACAAGTTTTGAAGATTTTGCAGACGATCGGTAAATAATCTTAGGTTTCTATTTTTTTTTATTGAATTTGTCTATTTTTATACGGGGTGTCCTAAATTCAGCGGAGAACATTCAAATTTTCAAAGCCGCTAAAGTCCGTTTTTTTGAATGGGACACCCTATAACTTTATGCACTATCAAATGTAGAATTTCATTTTCTATCGAACTGTATTAAGGTTCCCTATATCTATTCGTAACCATTTTCGAAATAATTGGGTTTTATAAAAATATCGTATGTATTTGCTTAAATGTTTACATGTTCCAATGGTGAGCCACGGAAAAACAATTGAGATCCAATATCCAATATGACAGATGATTAGTATGCGTTATTTCTCGAAAGCTGTCAGTGATAAACTAAATCTTCTAAATCGAAATGGAAGAATACTCAAACGCTGATATTCTCAATCTATTTTATATTCATGGAGAATGTTATAAATTTTAGAGAGAAAGTGTCGTGGTTTAATGAACGCCACCCTGATTTACCGCCAATGAACAAGTCAAAATTCAAGAAGATTGAAACGAACTTTTTGCGTTTTGGCAAGGTTAAAGTTACAAAAAATGTTCCGAAACCAGTAACAAATGCCGAGGATAACGTAATAAACACATTAGCTTATTTCCACGCAAACCCGCAAAGTTCAGTACCGTCTGCAGAAAACGATTTGGGAATTTCTTCTTCATCTGTCCAAAGAATCTTGAGCGAACATCATATGCACTCTTATTCCTTCCAAAACGTGCAAGCCTTGAGACCTGGTGATGACGTCCGACGAGTAGAATTTTGCGAATTCATGTTTTTGAAAATTCAAGAGGACCCTCAATTCCTTTCAAAAATATTTTGGACCGATGAAGCGAAATTTTCTAGAGAAGGAATAACAAATAGAAGAAACGAACATTTCTGGGCAGCAGAAAATCCGCACGCTTTACTCGAAACGCGTTCTCAAGAGAGGTTTAGCTTCAATGTTTTCGGTATAGTATTAAATGATCAGGTGCGGTACTGTATTTATGAAGACAATTTAAACAGTGATAAGTATTTGGAAATTCTACGAGGGACGGTTTCTAAATTTATAGAAGAAATTCCTATTGGTGAGCTGCAAAATTATTGGTATCAATTAGATGGGGCACCAGCACATAATTCCGCTGCAGTTTATCTTCAATTATTTCGAATTTTTGAAGATCGCTGGATTGGTCCCAATGGCCCTTGGAGAATCGCCTGATTTAACACCCCTAGACTTTTATTTATGGGGATTTATCAAAGGTAAAGTCTATGCTTCCCCAGTAAATAACCAACAAGATTTACTGGACAGGATACGAACAGCTTTTGCCGAATTAGAAAACGGACAAATTCAACGGGCCACAGCAACTGTACAAAGAAGAATTGAAATGTGTCTTCAAATGAACGGACAGCATATAGAACATTTGTTATAATTCAATTTTATTATTTTATTTATTTATTGTTGATTGTTAGATTGCTATAATTTTTAAGTTCACTAAAACAAGTTTAGAACAGTCTCGAACTTAGTAGATATGGTTAAAAATAATGTAAACAATTTATTATATTTTTTATAACTTTGACTTTTCCGAAACGAAAAAATTCGTTTCAATCCCCTTCAATTTTCTCTTGTTCATTGGCGATAAATGAGCATGTTTTTCATTAAAAACATGGCACGTTCTCTCCAATATTTTGTAACATTCTCCGCGAATATAAAATAAATTGAGAATATCAGCTTTTGAGTGTTATTTTATTTTAATTTAAAAGTTTCAAATCAGCTGTCGTGTTGAATAGAAAAGCACAACAATTGTTGTTCCATGGCTTACTACGGGAAGGTGTAAGCATTTAGCAAATACATATCATAGTTTAATAAAAACCTGATTATTTCGAAAATGGTTACGAATAGGTATAGGCAACCTTAATACAGTTCGATAGAAAATTAAATTCTACATTTGATAGTGCATAAAGTTATAGGGTGTCCCACTTAAAAAAACGGACTTTAGCGGCTTTGAAAATGTGAATGTTTGCCGCTGAATTTAGGACACCCTGTATAAAAATAGACAAATTCAAAATCATATTAAAATTTGGTACCCCGAAGGCTCATTTTTGGTTCAAGGTCAAGTATCTTAAGAACGCTTGAACCTAGGTATAGGACATGCTACATGAAATAGCATTAAAATTCTCCGTAGAATCCAAAAATAGCATAAAATACAGGGTGTTCCGTTTAAAATAAGCAAGTTGATACCAACTTCCGGTTAAACCTGAAGTGACAGGAAGTTGAAAATATTTCAAAAAAGAAGTATCCCTTGACCTTACCTTAATCCCAAAATTTGAAATTTTTGTCTAAATGGTATCATCAAAAAGTTTCATAACTAGGAAAGTTCCGGGTAACTATTTCCAAATGTTCAAATAATAGAGACAATTTTGCAAAGATTTTCCTGATTAGAAATTTTCGAAGACGAATTCATAGTCTTTAACCACTCTACAGAATTAGACAGAGAGAAATAGAGAGATGATAATTCCTCAAATGCTCATCTAATAGTGGTCATTTTCTCCTACAATTTGATGGTTAATTCGGTGCTTGATATTACGATGTCTCGGAGTCCAGTGTCAAATTGGATGACATATTTCCGCGGAAAACAGATTATTAAGATTACCGACAATTATGGAGAGGCTTTTTAGAATTTTTAAGTTCTTATAACCCAAGCTTTTTGTACAAATTAAGGTCCACGTTACGTAGCTAATAGAAATGAAATGAGTAATTTTAAGTTACTTAAACCTACCTGACTTGATATAAGCAAAATATCTTCGGGATCCATCTGAATTGGCTTAAGTTTTTCCATGAAATATGCAGAGTTTTTGATAAAAGAATCTGTTTCTCCAGTAAATGGATTAAGCAAATTTGAAAGGTATTTACCTAATTTGTATGTAGGCAAGTCTATTGCACTGACGATCGGTCGAAGTGGTACATTGTTCTTGTGTATCTTGGTAAGACCGTAGAACATGGGGATATTGAAACTGCTTGAGTTGCGCCTTAATCTCTCCGAGCTCATTCAGTATTCAGATCTCGTGAAGTAAAGATCCCTGAAGATGTCTCGTGCAATCGAAGGCGAAACGTCGGATAGTAATTCCAATTTAACACGGTCTATTCCCAAGAACCCTGATTTCTTAATTGACCAAAGCTTTTTTCTGTTTTTTAATTAAAACAATAGTTAATGGTATTCTTTTGCATTACCAATGTGAGTTAAAAGAGAATCTGTTCATTACAAGATTAGATCACTCACTTGGTTTTGTGTTCTAACCACACTACACCACAACTCGTTACGTTCTGGACGCACGTTTCGCTAACCAAGTTAGCATCATCAGCAGATGATATAAACTAAAGTAATTTATCCTTACCAAGACTATTTATGACTGCACCGTTCTCAAGTATAGGGACTATAGGGAATAGGCCCTCTGTCTTTATTTAGTGCTTTCTTACCACATTTAACTATTTCCATACTCTCAAGTGCATCCAGTAATCTACTATTAGATACATTTTTAATTAACGTAAGATTATTTATTCCTATTTGGTGATTGTTTTCCAAAGTATGTTGGGCAACGCTTGACTTTTCTGTTCTTCCGTATCTTAAATGTGCCATGTGTTCTTTAAAACGAATGTTTATGGAGCGTTTAGTTTGCCCAACATATTTTAGATCGCAGTCATTACAGTTAATTTCGTAGATACCACTCCTCTCCTTCAAGTCGGCTTTGATTTTAGGGTTTCCAAGAAGATTTTTCAAACTATTCTCCATTTTGTAGGCTACTCTAAAACTTACGTTTTTAAATACTTTTTCTAGACCTCTCGTATATCTGGGATCATATGGGATTATTATGAACTTATTGGGAGCCTCAGGTGCTTGAAGAGTAGTGGCATCTTTTAACATTTTCTTATGCTTATGTCTATTTACTAATTTATGTAATATTGAATCCGATTCATTTCATTGTTAAAACGTTCTTTACTTAATGGAAAATTGACTAACCTGTGAGTTAAGAAATGAAATGCTGCCATTTTGTGTTGACGGCAATGAAATGAGTCCTTTTTTGAATTGGGTTTCTAATCTACCCATAAACAAATTAGCAAGGAAACGGAGATAAGCAATTGCCCATCGCAGTTCCCTTAAGTTTTGATTCATACATAATTTTGTGAGAAGTAAATATTTATCAATAATTTCTTGCTTCAAATTATTGAATTCAAGTAGTTCCTTTAGGTACTCTAAAGCTAGTACATTAGGAAACAATGAGCTTTTATCAAAAAAATATTAAAATTTCACCTTCTTTTAAGTGAACATTCTTAATTTTATCTAAGAATTCTAACGAGTTAGTAACCTCAAAGTTATCGTACGAGATATTCAATTTGCTGAATTCTTCTACTAACCATTTTGAAATATTGTCCGTTAGTGATCCAATAGCTGATACAATAGGTCTCATGGACTTCCCAGGTTTATGGATTTTGGGAAGCCAATACAGTTTAGATAACTGTGGGTTACTATGTGTTTTAGTTTATCGGACACAAGGCTTTTACACTGTTTAGGGTAGTTTTTACTTCTATGATCATTTTTGGTTTTTCTCATTTAAATCGTAAGGACTAGTTTGACTCAAATTGTCTACTCTTTCAAAAAAATCTGTTTTGTCTAGTATAACAACTTTATTTCCTTTGTCAGCTTTTAAATAAAAACATTCTTTTTTCTGCAATCCCTGGATAACTTCAGTATTTTTACGAGAAACATATTTTGACTTGTTAACAACATTTTTTGAATGTTGACTGAATGAATGCCTTAGTTAACTCTGGCACGTATTGAATGAAACTTTCGATATTCGCTAAAATATTTGGTAAACTATTTTTTACTGGAGTCTCTGCAAAATTCAAACCTTTATTCAAAAGGGCGATTTCTCTATTATCAAAGGACTGAGAAGAAAGGTTTTCTACAATGTTTTCAACTTCCGAAGAAATTTGTTTTTGTGGTTTCAACTTTCTCAGTTTGTTTTTAAGTGAACAGCATTTTCATTATTAATTCTCATTAAAATATTAAAATCTGTAAAATAATAAGAAAAAGTTAAAATATTAAACTATTTACCTTAAAAGCATCAAACTTCGGCTTTTAAACACTTTAAAAATATGCCTTAAATAATGATGTGCCTCTGCTGAAGAATACAAATGAAATAACGACAATATAAGAGACGAGTGTTGAAGCAGTTGACATAGATTCCGCAAACGTAAAAAATAAATCCATCTGGGGGCGCGAATTGTATAATTTATGGGAACGTAGGGCATGTACGGACGAGACAAAAATGTAAATAAGTCACATTTTTTAAAATATAAGGAAAGGTAAAATAAGAAGTATTGCGGGAAACCCTAACGGCTTTGTCTTTGCGAGCATTTTCCAGAATATGTAAATATTCGTATATTTGCTTGAGACTTTTG
This sequence comes from Kuschelorhynchus macadamiae, assembly GCA_030620095.1. NCBI lineage: Eukaryota > Metazoa > Arthropoda > Insecta > Coleoptera > Curculionidae > Kuschelorhynchus > Kuschelorhynchus macadamiae. The sequence goes on from JAUTXW010001067.1 coordinate 111,064, forward strand.
GCTCGAGATTTGACAATTTTTAAAATATTATTCTAAAATAATGTTTTGGAGTTTTAAAGGTAATGTTGTTCTAGAACAAGGAGTGCTACAATTAATTAATATATCCCTGAATAAACATAAGAAAGTGCTAAACAAAGACAATTATTTTTTAAAAATCTATACTAATATATAGAAGAGTTAGTTGACTGACCCACTCATCATGCTCCAGCTCAAACCGCTTGAGGTAAAAGGCTGAATTTTGGAATACAGATTGATTTTAGGGTGTAGAGGTTCGATAAGAAGGGATTTTTCTAAACCTTAATTTCAAGGGAGTGAATCCTTGAACACGTATTTTTTAATTTATTTTTTTCACATATTTTAGGATTTTTTAAAAATTCATGCAGGGTGTTCAAAGGGGTGAAACCACCTTTTAAATCATACATTTTTTTTAAATTAAAAACCGGTTAGTTTTTCAAAAAACGCTTGAACACGTGTTTTTTAATTTATTCTTTTACATATTTTAGGATTATTAGAAAATTCATACAATGTGTCCAAAGGGGTAGAACCATCCCTTAAATATTATAATATATTTTATTTAAAAAACCGTTAGTTATTCGGAAAACGCTTGAACATATAAATACTATATATTTTATTTTTTTACATATTTTAATTTTTTTTAAAAACAGAGACAGGGTGTCCAAGGGGCTGAAACCACCCCTTTAATATTATATTTTTTATTTAAAAAACGGTTAGTTATTTGGAAAAATCCTTGAACCCGTGCTTTTTATTTTATTGTATTACATATTTTAAGATTTTTTATAAATTTATACAGGGTTTTTGAAAAAATCGGGTAATTGATTAATTTTTGCAATCTTTCTCAAACCTTTTGCCGTAGAAAGCTGAGCTTGTGCAAACAGCTTCTTTTTAGAGTGCAAAGGTTCCATAAGAAGGAATTCTTCGAAACCCAGTTTCCAAGGGGGTGAAACTACCGCTTAAATGTTTATAGTGGACTCGAAAGTTGTCAAAATGAAACCGCTTTTTGGTTTAAAGAACGAGCTATATTCACTCTACAAAATAGCACAGCAGATGAAATAAATCTAACTTTATTGGAAACAATTACTGCTCCACAATTAACATACTACTCAATAGATGTAGTTATAGACCAAGGGATTGTTCGAAACCCAGTTTCCAAGGGGGTGACACTACCCCTTAAATGTTTATAGTGGACTCGAAAGTTGTCCAAAAGAAACCGCTTTTTGGTTTAAAAAACGAGCTATATTCACTCCACAAAATAGCACTGCAGATGAAATAAATCTAGCTTTATTGGAAACAATTACTGCTCTGCAATTAACATACTAGATGTAGTTATAGACCAAGAAAATGGGGTTATCCACAGTCCTGTCGAGTTCTTACACTCTCTAAACCCTTTAGGAATACCTCCTCATGAGTTAACTTTTAAAGTGGGGGCACCAGTGATGCTTATTCAAAATTTAAAACCACCAAAATTGTGTAATGGAACTCGGCTACAGCTTAAAACATTACAAAACAATGTAATAGAGTCTACTATTATTTCTGGCCTTGGTCTGGGAGAAACAGTTTTTATGCCACGTATCACTTTAATTTCGTCAGACTAACCTTTTCGGTTTAAACGTGTACAGTTTCCTTTAAAGCTTTGTTTCACCATGACAACAAAGCTCAAGGGCAATCCTTAAGTAGAGCTGTAGTAGACTTGCGATACGATTGTTTTTCCCGTGGTCAACTCTACGTTGCATGCTCTAGAGCAGGGGTGCTCAAACGGTCGATCGCGAGTGCTTTTTGAGTAGATCTCGAGAAGAAATTTTTTTTAATAAGTAATAAAATAACACTCTGTTAGCGGGAAAAGGCGGCTTTATCAAAAGAACGCGCGGTACTTGTCAAAGAAAAGCCGCGTTTTTTATTCTTGCCGCTTTTCTAGAAATTTCGGGCAGCGCGTTTGACGGGCATTGAAGGCAATACTACGTCGATACAAAGTTTATTATTAAATAGCACAAAATGAGTGCAGCGAAGAAATCTAAAAACGTATCATTTTAATAACGACTGGGAGGAAGAATTTTTGTTTTGTATGGTGAAAGATAAGTGCATTTGTCTTATTTGTCGTGCGTCAGTTGCAATACCTAAGCGTGGTACCTTAGAGAGGCATCATAAAACGGTTCATAAAAACTATGAAAAGGATTTTCCGTCGCAGAGTGAATTAAGAAAACGAAAAGTACGTGATTTCATATCTTGTTTGAAAAAAGAACAAACCACGTTCACAAGACCAGCTAAACAATCAAAAGCTGCTACGATCGGGTCATTTAAAATATCTCATATATTGGCGACACACAAGAAACTATTCAAAGATGGATCGGTTGTGAAGAAAGCATTTATTGAAGCGAGTGAGACTTTATTTGGAGATTTTAAAAATAAAACAGAAATCATGTCTGCTATTAGAGAACTTCAGTTATCTCGTCCGACTGTCACAAGGCGTATTGAAGTCATGAGTCAGGACATGGCAGATAAACTAAAAAATGATATCATGGAATGTACATACTTTTCTTTACAGTTCGACGAATCCACCGATATGACACTGCCCAGCTGTGTATTTTTATTCGGATGGTGTTCAATGACATGTTGGCTAAGGAAGATATATATGACGTTTTCTTCAATTTTGTAAAAAACTACAAGCTACCAATATATAAATTAGTGTGCATTACAACCGACGGAGCACCAGCAATGACTGGAAACAAAATCGGTTTTGTGGCATTGTGTCGAGCTAATGAAGATTTCCCTTCATTTTTTTCAATCCATTGCGTTATACATTAACAAGTTTTGTGTTCAAAAGTTTTAAACACGGAGGAAATTATGGGCATTGCAACAAAAATTGTGAATTTCATCCGTGCACGTAGCTTGCAACGGCGGCTCTTTAAGTTGCAGTTGGAAGATACGGGGTCAGCTGAACACACTGATTTAGTTCTTCACACGGACGTCAGGTGGTTGAGTAGCGGAAAATTCCTAGAAAGGTTTCAAGAATTATTGCCCGAAATAACAGCTTTTCTAGATGAAAGAGGTGATGACACTCAGATGTTGAAAAACGAAAAATGGCTGACTGATTTGGCATTTTTGACTGACATCACAATGCACTTAAACAGCATTAACTTGGAGCTTCAAGGTAAAGAAAAAACTGTTATTGAGATGATTAGCGCAGTAAACGCATTCAAAAGTAAATTGCAACTTATGATAGATCAATTGAAAAGAAAGGATCTGAAACATTTTAACGTCTGTGAAAGCAAGGATTCCTCAATTGAATTATGATACGTATGAGGCTGAATTATCAAATATTTTGGGACAATTCGAAATGCGTTTTTATGATTGTAGTAAATTGGCAAATGTAGCATCATTTATGAGTTATCCTTTTTCATGTAAAAACATTGAAGAATTAGCTACTGAAATAGCAAGTCAGTTTAATATGAACTCATGTTCGCCACCGTTATAAGCAAAAATAATAAACCATCAATGTTGAAACTTAGTGCTAACTTCATTGGCTTATCGCAACTATAAAAAGGTGGGTTAAACATGTTTCTAGGCCATTGTACCAGTAATTATCTACTCCCATTGGAACAATATCTACTTTTGAGAGCGTTGCAAGCAATGTTCTACTATCTCTAGGTAGATAACTATGACTCGATTTTTCTAACAAGTTGACTAGCTCATTTAATGCACGATGCATAATTTTATGTGTAAGTGCGCATATTTTCAGATTCTCCATAAACGGCACTTGTGCTTTTGGTTCATTTTCAAAATCACTGTTATCATCACTCAAATTATAATTGTACTCATTATCATTAAAAAACATATTTTCAGATTTGGTATCCAACGGTACATTCTTACTGATGTTTTGCTGACACGGATTGAATGCTGCAGCCTCAGGGACGAAAACTTGTGGGGCGTGTCATCTCAAAAAAGCGTGCTTTTCGACCTTTCGGCGGGCATATCTCGGAAACTATTAGAGATAGGCCATTGAATTTGATATGTATTTTTAAAGGAGATGTGGAACTTTTTTGTACCACTTTTGATACCAATGATATGGTATCGCAAAGTTGACCAAAAAAGTCAATATCAATGAAACACGGTTGAGGTCCGAATTTTTTTCTGGCGATGCTTTCGGGAACGATGGTTGTTCCGATCTCACAGAACCCTGTTGTTTGGTTGGTTTTCAATTTCATTTGACGATTTTACGAATTATTTTCGTACGAAAAAAGGGTGTTTTGGGGCGCTTATATCTCAAAGTGGGTGACTCCTATCCAAATTTTCCAAAAGACGTTTTTCATAGGAAATATCTAGGAGAACAAAAACCTAAATATACCTCTTGCGGAAAAATGGCGAGAAAATAGAAATTTTAAAGAAAAACTGAAATTTTTCGAAAAAATCATAACGAAAATTATATTTTTAGTCACTTTTTCTAAAAGTAGGCATCTGGTCAGAAAACTAATTACGGCATCGGAAAGGGCTTAAAAAGGTACACAAATGGACTATTTAGGAAGGGTCCTGGATTATATACAGGAAATGCACTGACGAGGTGAAATTTGCACCCAAGTTCCCAAGAATGGGTACATTTTTTAACATTATCCTGTATTACAAGGAAACCAATATATCTAAGCCCGTAAGTTATTTTTTTACAAAACAAGATATTTTTAGGTAGACCGGGACAAAATTTCGAGTTCATAACTTTAACGGTTAAATTACTGAAATTTTTTGTGTGATAATTTAAATTCCAACTTTAACCCCATTTTGCTGCTTACTGCGAGTAGTAATCGAAATTATTTCCAGACCCGCAGATGAATCATTTATTTGGCGACAAAAAAGCTCTAATAACATTTCCCTCTAACTACTCAGCAAGTGCACATATCGGTCAAAAATCGATAGGTACCATCCATATACGACGCGAAATGATAGGTGGTCTTGGCCTAGGATGATAATAAAATTTACAGAGATATTTGACATGTCAATTGTTATAGATGTCAAGGCTGAGTTTTGGTTTGTTTAAAGCAGGGGTGCTCAAACGGTCGATCGCGATCGACCAATCGATCGCGAGTACTTTTTGAGTAGATCTCGAGAAGAAATTTTTTTTAATAAGTAGGTACTTAACTAAACTACAAAAATGTATTACGTAATAAAATAACACTCTGCTAGCGGCAAAAGGCGGCTTTATCAAAGGAGCGCGCGGTACTTGTCAAAGAAAAGCCGTGTTTTTTATTCTTGCCGCTTTTCTAGAAATTTCGGGCGGCGCGTTTGACGGGAACATTCGAGACTTTCGTTCACGCGGATATAAATGTTGCGCCTGCAGGAATTGCATTCTGAATTGCAACTTGAAGGCAATACTATGTCGATACAAAGTTTATTATTAAATAGTACAAAATGAGTGCAGCGAAGAAATCTAAAACGTATCATTTTAATAACGATTGGGAGGAAGAATTTTTGTTTTGTATGGTGAAGGATAAGTGCATTTGTCTTATTTGTCGTGCGTCAGTTGCAATACCTAAGCGTGGTAACTTAGAGAGGCATCATAAAACGGTTCATAAAAACTATGAAAAGGATTTTCCGCCGCAGAGTGAATTAAGAAAACGAAAAGTACGTGATTTCATATCTTGTTTGAAAAAAGAACAAACCACGTTCACAAGACCAGCCAAACAATCAAAAGCTGCTACGATCGCGTCATTTAAACTATCTCATATATTGGCGAAACACAAGAAACCATTCAAAGATGGATCGGTTGTGAAGAAAGCATTTATTGAAGCGGGTGAGACTTTATTTGGAGATTTTAAAAATAAAACAGAAATCATGTCTGCTGTTAGAGAACTTCAGTTATCTTGTCCGACTGTCACAGGACATGGCAGATAAACTAAAAAACGATATCATGGAATGTACATACTTTTCTTTACAGTTCGATGAATCCACCGATATGACACTGCCCAGCTGTGTATTTTTATTCGGATGGTGTTCAATGAAATGTTGGCTAAGGAAGATATATATGACGTTTTCTTCAATTTTGTAAAAAACTACAAGCTACCAATATATAAATTAGTGTGCATTACAACCGATGGAGCACCAGCAATGACTGGAAACAAAAACGGTTTTGTGGCATTGTGTCGAGCTAATGAAGATTTCCCTTCATTTTTTTCAATCCATTGCATTATACATCAACAAGTTTTGTGTTCAAAAATTTTAAACACGGAGGAAATTATGGGCATTGCAACAAAAATTGTGAATTCCATCCGTGCACGTAGCTTGCAACGGCGGCTCTTTAAGTTGCAATTGGAAGATAGGGGGTCAGCTGAACACACTGATTTAGTTCTTCACACGGACATCAGGTAGTTGAGTCGCGGAAAATTCCTAGAAAGGTTTCAAGAATTATTGCCCGAAATAGCAGCTTTTCTAGACGAAAGAGGTGATGACACTCAGATGTTGAAAAACGAAAAATAGCTGACTGATTTGGCATTTTTGACTGATATCACAATGCACTTAAACACCAATAACTTGGAGCTTCAAGGTAAAGGAAAAACTGTTATTGAGATGATTAGCGCAGTAAACGCATTCAAAAGTAAATTGCAACTTATGATAGATCAACGGAAAAGAAAGGATCTGAAACATTTTCCGTCTGTGAAAGCAAGGATTTCTCAATTGAATTATGATACGTATGAGGCTGAATTATCAAATATTTTGGGACAATTCGAAATGCGTTTTTATGATAGTAGTAAATTGGCAAATGTAGCATCATTTATGAGTTATCCTTTTTCATGTAAAAACATTGAAGAATTAGCTACTGAAACAGCAAGTCAGTTTAATATGAACTCATGTTCTGTTGAAAATGAGTTGGTGCAGATTATATCAGATATACATCTCAAAGCTACAGCATCTGATACAAATTTCTGGTGCTTTATATCTGAAGATAAAAACAAATCGCCCTTCAACTGACAGCAATGTTTGGGTCAACTTGCTTGTGCGAGTTCTGAAATGAAGATAATTAAGTCAAGTATCGCAATCGACTAACTGACGATCATATGTCATCATGCTTGCGATTAGCACTCAGCGGTTACGTACCATCTTATGAAAAGTATGCTGAGGACATGCAGTGCCACGCTTCAACATCCAAAGTCACTCCTTAGTTAAGTTTAACACTATATGTAACTCTTTTGTTTTGTAACAACCAATAAACTCGCAATTTTGAATAACTATGAGTTTTTTATTCATATTGTAGAGAAGAACCTAACTAAACCTAACCCAAACCTTGACTTAAATAATGTATATTGTGCGGAAAGCTAATATCTATATATGCTACGGTACACCCTACCTAGGTAGGTAGGTAGGTAGGTAGTGTGTATGTATTGTGTATGTACGACAACCCTGCATCACTAATAAATTATTATTAAAAAGATACACCAAAATGCGCGGTTTAGGAAGGGTCTTATATTTTTCAAATACGATTTTCAAAATTCGATGTAACTTTTACCATTTCCCCCCCTCTAGGCTCGCAAGCCAATAAGCGTTTCAAAGTTGAATATGTCAAAATAGTCATTTTTAAATCCATACACGTCACCAAAATTTGAAACTAACCTGGTAATTAATTCCTGAGATATTAGGGTGATTCAGACAAAATACTACAACATTTCCATTAAAAGTTTTTTATCTGTAAAAATAAATGCTCTAGAAGGGGCGCAAAATATAAGGAGAAAGGAAATATTCTTGACAAAAGTTTACGTTTATGGAATATGTTTTTACTAAGGTAACTCAAGAATTACTCGCTTGAAACTTGTGTTCTTATTCAAGTATGACCCTGTATATAATCGTCCATAATTTGATTTATTGCTACATTTATAACAAACTTAAAGTTTCATTAATTATACTAGATGTAATAAAATACAAACAGATATATCTTTCTGAGAAAGCATATCAATTTTAATTTAAATTGATTAAGTGAAGGTTGCCAGACCCAAACAAACGCAACTCCTTCGAATTATTTATACTAACGATGCAGAGTCGTCAACGTTTTATAAATACAATTTGTTAAGGCGACTAAAAAATATTGACAAATTAAAGCATGTGTCAGTAATATATTTTCTACGTCTACGACATCTATTATTATCACGTACTACAGATACGCGTCAAAATAAATTCGAGTAATGAGGATTGCAGTTCTCTGCAGCTAGTTTTCTTACATAATTAACAGATTCAAATTTAGAGTGGTAGGGTGGTAGGACAACAAAGTCATAAACTTTGAAAATCTAAATCAGTTTAATTATCTACGTTTCGGTTTATATTAGACCATCTTCAGGAGACTAAAAATACATAGGATAATAAGCAAATAAGTAAATACATGGATGGATGTATTAGTCGTCGGTATGACCTTAGGTGTCTAGACCTACACACTTATTTTCGATCCTTTTTTACTATTATCATAACCTTTACGGCTTTTTTTGATTAACAAACCTCCACTAGTCCGGTACATGGTTACAGATATAATATATGCTCTACATTTATCTGTAAAAATCTCGTTTAAACAAAATTAGCTATTTGAAAGTTAGGAATACTAGGAGTTTTTGGACAGTTGCAAAAATATTTCTCTAAAATAAATCACGACATTAAAAGTTACATTATTGAATTTAGAAATCAAAATAGTTCTAAGACGTATTCTAAAACGTCTTAAAGCAATTTTTTACTAACCCACAAACCCTATATTGAGTGAATGGCCAAAAAGGAAGGAATCTGAAAATATGATATATACAGGGCGTTCCATTTAAATTAATCGAAAAAATTTGCATCCAGGATTTTAACGGTATACAGGGATTTCACTGTATACCGTTATTAAAGAATACAAAAGAAATATACCGCAGTGAAAAGAAGACCACATTTAGAAGTTTTTACCATGCTGAAATGATTCATGCTAACGCATTAAAAGAAAATACAAGGTGTCAAATGTACCTCTGATATTTTGGAAAAGTGGCCATAAATCTTGAATGATTCTGTATAGACCCCACAAACTTTATATTAGGTAAATGGCCAAAAAGCGAGGAATCTGAAAATAAAACAGTATACAAGGTGTTCCATTGAAAAAAAAATGTAATCTTGGTTTATGGCAAACTTATCCTCAACCCCGTATAATAGAAAATAATTATAGGTTGTAGCTCTTAACAACTTTATAATTTTTTTTTCTAATTTCCATAATAACTCATTTTTTTACGTTCCTTGGTATTATACGACAGGACAGGGATGGAAGAGGTGGAGTAGGTTTTTTTATTAAAAAGTCTATACAGTTCTCTAGAATGTTTTTTGATAACATGCCTACCGGCTTTGAATATATTAGCGTTTCTCTTGTAATAAACAAAAAAATATATATTAATAACTAGCCTATATAAGCCTCCATCTTATGATGTGAATACCTTTCTTGATGCTTTGGAAGATGTTTTTGGGCAAACAGTATTGTTCTTTGACACAGTGGTGTTTGTAGGAGATATTAATATAGATTTTCTAGGTGATAACATACATAAAAATAAACTTTTGAATTTGCTTGTCACTTTCAATTTGCATCAACATATTACGGACCCTACTAGGATGAATACAAATACAAATAATTCAAGCCTTATTGATATAATAATAACAAATAACAATAGTGAATATTATAGTTCAGAATCGGTTCCGATGTCTGAATCAGTAACCGATCACAATTTAATTTATGCAGTCTTTATATTTCCTAAGCAAATAATATCTTATAAATATATTAAATGTAGAAACTATCAGAATATAAATTTCAATGAATTTGATAATGACGCATCGCATCTAGACTGGGATGTTATTTATCGCACTCACAATATTGATAAAAAAGTAGAGTTGTTCACTAATTTTATTATTTATCTCATAAATAAACATGCACCACTGAAGCATAAAAAAATTCGCGAAAAATCGTTTACTCCATGGATAACACCAAACATTAAATTTTTAATTAAATTAAGAGATAAATCACATAAAAAATACCAAAAAAATAAAACCCCAGGTAATTTGCAGTACTACACTACACTACACTACCCCAAACATGCAATCCTAAGAGAGAAGATTACATATTACAATCAGGTGTCGCAAAAAGGAGGAAAAGATTTTTGGCACAACGCAAAACAATTAGGTTTAACGCATAATAAAATTAATGGTATACCCGAGGATCTATTGCGTCCAACAGAACTAAATATGTTTTTCAGAGACTGGTCTAAAGTGGCTGATTCTGTATCTATGGAGAAAATACAATTTTACAGTTCGAATAGGTATTTTAATAATACGGAATTAAATTTTAAATTGATAAATTTCACTAAGATACAAAAATATATAAATGAAATTAAAACTAATGCGGTTGGTGAGGACATGCTATCAATAAGAGATTTAAAACTGTGCCTTCCCTTCTGTTTAAATCCTTTAATAAATATAATAAATAGCTGTTTAGTGGAAAATATCTTTCCCAAGCATATGGAAAAAGCCATAATAAAACCGTTGGCAAAAGTTGCTGATCCTAAAAACTTTTCAGATCTTAGACCAGTTAGTATACTTTCGGTTCTATCTAAAATTATAGAAAAACATATTTATAACCAGATATACAGTTACGCAAATGAATACAAAATAATTCCCGACTGTCAGTCAGGATTTCGCAAACATCACAGTACCTCCACCACTCTTGCAAATATTGTCAATATAATAAGGTTTAATGGAGACAATGGACATAACACGCTTTTAGCAATGTTGGACTTTAGTAGGGCTTTTGAAACAATAAATCATACATTATTGTTAGCGAAACTTCACTATTTTGGTTTCTCAATAAACTCTAAATTTCTAGAACATTATTTGAAAGATAGAATGCAATGTGTTGCAGCTGAAAAGAATGATATTATGAAAAAATCAGAATATATTTCAATATATGCTGGGGTTCTCAGGTATATATGTCCTTTCTCAACATATCCCAAGGGTTCGATTTTTATATATATATATATATATATATATATATATATATATATATATATATATATACTGAACATAATCTTAAAATGGTCAAAAACACATATTCTAATTTTTAGTTCAAATAAAATCTCTTAAAGTCCAAAACACAACAATACCTGTAACGAATGAAGCCAAAAACCTCGGTATTATATTTGACTCATCCTTACAGTTCGATTCTAAAAAAAAGCTCATATCGCCTATATGTGTCTTAAAAAAATCTATGGCCTCAAACGATTACTACCATCCAAAACAAAATATTACTTGTGTGACATTAACTGTCTTTGCTCTTGCATAACGATGCGGTTTGCTTACGATATACCGTTTAGACATCATATAACTCCATATTTAAATAATATCTCAGCTTTAAATATGAAGAATCGTAGAAAATACCATATGTACAATTTTATATATAGAGTTTTAAAAACTGGTCAACCGCCTCACCTGAGAACAATTCTTAATAATATTCTCCATTCGTACAATACAAGAAACATCAACAAATTTAGCATACCTAAGCACCGAACTTTCAAATTTCAAAAATCATTCTCATTTCTTGCTTTTAATCTTTGAAATGAGCTACCTAACAATGTAAAAGAGTTCTCTTATAATAAATTTAAAGAGCATATTAAATGTAAACTTTTGATTGAGCAACGCGGAATTGTATGCAGTATATAAATGAAATAGAAATGCAGTGAACATCGGTGCATGTGTATGTTATATCTGTATGTATATATGCATATATATATAATAAATAAATATATATATATATATATATATATATATATATATATATATATATATATATATATATATATTTTTTTTTTTTTGAATCTTGGGAAAATAAATTTTATATATCCCCAGAAACTGCTAAACGCCTAAAAATTAGAAATGCCCTACCACCTAAAATATACCGAAACTTCACAAGGAAAATATCCCCTTACGTCCAATTGTATCATGTGTACAGTCGCCTTATACACCACTTTCAAAATGTTTAAAAGATATCCTCAAAAACGTTGTACACAAAAACAACTATTATATTAAAGACTCCTTTCATTTTCAAGAAAAATTGAAAAATATTAAAATTCCAAAAAACTACCTCCTTATTTCTCTTGATGTTATATCCCTATATACCAATGTTCCCATCTCGTTAGCAATTAAAATAATAAAAAAAAATGGTCTGAAATAAATAAATTCACTGACATACCACAAGATGAATTTATAAAAGCCATCGAATTAACACTGAATTCCACATATTTTCTGTACGAAAAACAATTATATAAACAAATAGAGGGTTGCGCTATGGGATCGTCAATTTCGAGTGTAGTTCCGCAGATCGTTATGGAGGATCTAGAGGAGGATGTCTTAAGCAGAGTAGGATTCGAAATTCCATTCTTTTTTCGTTACGTCGACGATTGTATCACGGCCATTCCATCAGACCAATCTAACAATATCCTAAAATATTTCAACCAATACCACCAAAGTTTACAATTTACAATAGAAACAGAACAAAAAAACCAAATTAATTTTCTCGACCTAACACTACACCATATAGGAGAAAATATAAAAACAGAATGGTATACGAAGCCGACATGGTCTTCTGGATACATAAATTTCAAGTGTAATCACCCAACATCGCAAAAAAGGTCTGTAATAATAGAATTGGCGGACAGGGCAATTCAGCTTTCAGATGCTGAATACAGAGAAAATGCTATTAAAAAGGCAAACAAAGCATTGATCTTAAACCAATATCCATTAGAATTAATTAATAAAATATTTAAAAGCAGAATTCATAAGCATTATAACTCTTTAATTTGCACTAAAAAACCTACTTCAGCACGTACAAAGTACATTTTCCTCCCCTTTATAAATGGATTATCCCAACAATTTCAAACATTCCTTAAAAAATATCCAAATTTGTCATAAAACCGTTAATCTAATATCTAATAATTTTAGTAAACTAAAGGCGAAGACTCCAAAAAACAAAAGGAGCAATGTAGTTTATGAAATTCCTTGTTGTAATTGTGAAGGGGTTTACGTCGGTCAAAGAAGTCAATATTTAGAAAACCGTATAAAAAGCCATAAATACGACAAAAAAAACTCAACGGCATTAACCAACCATGAAAAGTCGAAAAACCACAGTTTTAATTATTCTGAAACTAAAATCTTAAAAACCGAGTGTCATTTAAAAAAAAGGGAATTTTACGAAATGGCTTTAATCCACAAAAACAAAAACTGTGTGAATGACAAAAAAGATGTAAACAATCTTAGAAAAATATATACATCTATATTGCAAGAATTGATACTCTACAGTTCGTTGTGTTAGTCCTTTGTAACAATGTGCAAAATGTTGTGTCCTGTTAACATATTCTTAATTGAGAAAATAAAATTTTAATACATGTGGTCGTCATAGCTGTTACTTCGTTATGTGTTGTATACTGTTATCATTACGTTCTAGGGTAAGATGATTGTTTTTTGACGTATTTTATTATTGTCGTACCAACAATTTTTCATATAATTTTAGATTTGAAAAAAACCAAAACTGGTTGAAACGTCATCAGACTATAATATATGTATGTTTTAAAAAAAGAAGTAATATTAAACCACTGACCGTAAACCAAGAAAGACAAAACTTATATATATATATATATATATATATATATATATATATATATATATATATATATATATATATATATGTATATGTATATATTCAAGTAAACCTTATACATAAAAAGTTGTTAAAAACAAATCGTAAACCAAGAAAAATGTTTTTTTTTTCTAATGGGCTAACTATGTTATTAGTAATTTTTTAAGGTTTTTTTTAGTACTTTATATCTAATTATATTTATTAAATATCACGTGCTTGCACAACATTAGCCCTATCTTGGGCTATTGGCATCGGTTTTTTATAATCGCTGTGCAATGCGCTTTGTCAACTGCTAGCTATGTAATCAATTTATATAAATAATGTTGTAATTACTACCTTGACAAATAAATGAATTTGAATTTGAATTTGAATAACCGAGCTATTGGACACGCCTTGTTGGACCACCCTGTATGTCGCCTCCAAAAGTTTTGATTTTCTCTTATGGCATTTATGACATTTAGCTCTAGGCACATAGGTAGATTTACTACGCTAATAGGACTCTCTTGTTTTGATTCGAATTAACATGTAATTTAGGTCAATATTATTACAGTACAACACAGTTGTTTACAGGAGCATCTCGCCTATGCAAAATCCGATTTTGCAACTGCTCTCTTGCTGTTTACGTGGTACAAAAACTGAAAAACAACTGGTTGCTGTTCAATATAAACAGATAACTAGAACGCCAAAAGAAATATGTGAAGGGTACAGGCTAAAAAGGGGGAATGTCAATTTTTGGTCATTTTAAGCTGTTCAGTTCATTCGGTTTCAAACAGAGAGATCTATCACGTAGTAACATCACACAGGCGAAAAAGGGGAATAGTCACCAGATATCGACAATTTAAATTATGCTGTACTGGCTAAAAAGGAGGATAGTCCGTGCGGCACATGCTAAGAAGGGGGAATGTCACAAATGCGCGTTATTCTAACTGGACGCACTCGTCACTTTAGTGGTTGTAGTTGATTTGTTTTGATTGTGTTTCACAGTTGTGTTGTTTATTTTTATATTAGAAATTTGTAAAACATTGAAGTGCTAATTATTAGTAAAATGAACCCAAGTGTTAGTGCCAGTGAAGACTTTGTTGTTACCCAAGTTCAGGGGAAAAAAGAGAAAACGTTACGGGAGATTAACCGATGTTTCTAAGAAGCTTAACTTACAAAGCCACGAGACAGGGAGCGATTGCCACTGTAAGCGTCTCAAATGTTTTGATAAAGTACCGGGTGACGCAAGAAAAAAAATTGTAAATGAGTTTAATTTATTAAAATCTGTGGACGAGCAAAACATCTATTTGTGCGGACTTATTAGTGTCTGTCCTGTCCAAAACCGGCGTCCACGTAACGCAGAAGAAATAGCAATATTACATGACAGTTCATTTACTTATCGTGTCAGAATTTTTGTAAATAGTGAAATAAAAGAAGTACCTGTTTGTTACAAGGCATTTCTTTCCTTACATGGTATAACCAAAAAAAAACTTGAAATTCTCCATAAATCTTTAAAAATGACTGGCAAGGCCCCAAGTGACAAACGAGGAAAACACTTTAACAGGCCTCTCAAGTTGAAACCGGAAGCTAAAGATCTGGTAGTCAATCATATCAAGTCTTTTAAAGGTCGTCAAAGACACTACAGCCTAAAGGATTCGTCAAAAACCTACCTGCCCGAAGAGTTAAATATCAAAAAAATGTACAATATGTATAAAAACATCACTGAAGAACAATATTGTGTGTCATATGAAACTTATAGATCCATCTTCTCACAAGAATTCAACATATCATTTGGATACCCAAGGTCAGATACCTGCAGTATCTCCGAGTGCCCAACATCAGCACAAATGATATTTATTATAAGAGGCAATTGTCTATATTCTCTTTCAATATTCATGTTTTGTCGACTAGCCAAAGTATTTTTCACACTTATCCTGAAACAAATGGACGAAAAGGCTCTGACGAAGTATGTTCGATGTTGCACCATTTCGTCTACAACTTTTTGCCCAACTGTGTTCGTGTCCTTTACATATTTTGCGACTCATGTGGGGGTCAGAATAAAAACTATACAGTCATCCGTTACCTCCATCATTTAGTACATGTACAGAAAAGGTTTGATGAAATCAAGATCAGCTTTCCGATTAGAGGACATTCCTTTATGGAATGCGACAAGGATTTTGGTCTTATAAAGCAAAAGGCGCGTGTGGAACTTCCATATGAAAGTCCTTTTGATGTTGTGGAGATCACTTTTGATTTTTTTAAATGCTGGAGTACGCATTTTTCTCCAATATACAAACGGAAATGTCCAATGAAGGTACGACCCATACGTGAACTGAAAGTCGTTAGAGATCATCCCAGGCTTGTTTACCATCGCTCCACTTGGAATGGCATGTGGGAAACCGCTGTTATGATCGAGCCAAAGACCAGCCATATCAATGAATTGCCAAACAATGAATTCCGATTACCGGGCCAATTATATAAAGGTAACTATACACAAAATATTATTTTCCGATGTTAAGGATGTTTATCTATTTGTAGGATTGCTTCCAATAACACTGGCCAAATTCACTGACCTACAATGCTTGATGAAATTCTGTCTCAATCCAACTGCTAGAAAATATTTTTCTACATTAGCACATACTGAAAATGTCAAAGACAAAACTACCTTTCCAAAATCTCGGCGTACAACAGGCCCAAAAAAAAGTGCTTAAACATATTCTGTATTTTTAAAAATTAATAAAAGAAATGTGAAATCTAATAGAGTCAAATTAATTAATCTTTGATATTTTGCTTCGAAAATGGGTTTTGTAGGTAAACAATCGGAAATAATACAATTTTGCATTGAAAATATTTGACATTCCCCCTTCTTCTTCGTTACAATGTGTAGTCTCCTAATATTTTTTGCATTATTATAAAAAATATGTAAATAATTTCATTACTAATTTCTTATTACAAATTTAAATACATATTTCTATTTCTATCCGTCAAGAAATTCAGTGCAAAGTAATAAAATAAAAACTAATAGAGTTTTTAACTTAAAAATTGATTTCTTGAAAAATAACGATTTTTGACATTCCCCCTTCTTTGCCTGCACCCTTCATGTGTTTAGGCCTGCCAGTATTTTATAATATGATCCTGTGTAGAACAACTGATGTTTTACGAAGATCTTAATAGAGAAAGATGTGCTTTTAAAGACAAAAAACAACAACAGTGCAGGTGTTCAGCGACAGCGGATTGAACAAATTGTTTCTTTTTAATACATCGTTCATGTTTTTTAAGTCTAGTAGAAACTGACTGCCCAGTTTCACATACATACACTTTACCGCAGGAACAACGTATTTTATAAACTCAAACATTTATTTGATATAAATATATATAATATAATAAATTATAAAATAAAGTTATTTTATAAAATGTTGACAACAATAATTTTTACTACTGGCAGATAAATTGAAAAAACAATAATATTGCTTTGAGGTATATTTCTTTAAAAAAAGTACATAGCTAACTAGATTAAAATTACATCAATATGTTTTAATGCATTTTCAACGACACAATTAATAAAAATTAATATATCGCAAAAACTATTAGAGATAGGTATAAGATCACCTTAATAAAGGTGAAAGAGGACTAATAATGGAACACATAATTAGATACAGGGTGTGCCATTTAAAAAATCAAAGAAAAATTGGTTATAGCAGATTATGAAGGACCATGATTTTTTGTTAATTTAGATATGTTTTGAATAATTTGGCAACGTCGAAATTAAATGCAAAACTTAAAACCATATAGGTTGTCCCATTTAAAAAAGTTGATTCTTAGGTGCCTCACTTTTGTGAAATACCCCGTATAATTAAAAATAATATTTTTTTATTGTAGACTTCTTACCACTTTCATAAAAAATATTTGTCACACTATTGCGCCAACCTGTATAATCTTTATTTATGCAAAGAAGCTTGGATAATACAGACATGGAAAATATATTGTTTATAGTTGGAATAATTAAAAATTTGCCTTTATAGCTTAAATTTGTAATATTTCAAAAATGATTACATGATAATAATACAAAATAAAATTGACTACTGAATAAGATACAGGGTGAAGTCAAGGCATATGTTTTTAGTGAATTTTTGAAATACCCTGTAGCATAAACTGCCTGCAATTTTTAAACTGTATATCGGTAACTTTGAAGCCTGATTCTTTAAAAATATTTTATTTTTTGGATGATAAATGTATTTATATTATGCGAAATTGTACTAAGGCACTTAACGATATACAACGCTAATAGAGCCATTGGAATGCTAAAACCTGGCAGCAGATGTTGCAAATATAGTTCATGTTTCACAAAATGTGATCAGTAGATTGAATAAACGATTTCAGGCAACAGGTTGTGTGTCTGAAAGACCTTGCCCTGGACCGCGATCTACCACCAGAATGCAGGACCGTTTCGTTACTTTAACAGCACGAAGAAATATGACTAGACCAGCTTCGGGAATAGCCCGTTATTTAAGAAGAGCCAGCGGAGTTCAGGTCAGTTATAGAACTATCATAAACCGCTTACATACGGTCAATCTAAGGGCAAGAATCGGAATCGCTTAGCCTGGTGTCGAACAATGTCATGTTCACGGATGAAACCAGAGTGTCCTTGCATAGTGATACAAGGCAATTAAGGATTTGTTGAGACACTGGAGGACGCGTTCGACCTGGTCTAGTACAAGAAGTTCATCCTTACGGAGGTGGAGGAATAATGGTTTGGGCTGGGATTTTTTACGGTGGTCGTACTCAATTGTACTTATCATATACAACATCATAAATGATATCGTTGAAGAACACAGGTACAATTTTGAACCTAATTTTATATTTCTGGATGATTGTACTTGATCAAATCCAGGAGAACCAGATTGATCATTTAAGATTGCAAGCAGGATCACCAGATCTTATTGCTATAGAAAACGTCTGGGTTTTTCTGAAAAGAGCTATTCAGACAAAGATGAACGAAAATAAAAGCTGGCACACCATCATCCACCGAACACTCTACAGGAATTACGAAATTTACCTGTTATATGGGATCAGCTACCGCAAGACGATATTGACAATTGCATAAGGAGTATGCCTAGACGTATTCAAACAGTGATAGAAAACAACGGTCTTCATATAGAATATTAGTTTTATATGTTTTTCTTTTTTCCATTAAGTTGATCCCATTTTTTTAGTTTTGTTGAATAAATTTATAAATTTTCTTTATTACTACCTACCATGAATACATTCGTAAAATTTGTAAGAGATGTTTTTCTAACTTAACTTCAACATCAATAATTTCTTTCCGTATGAACAATAATCTGTGCTAAATGATGTTTTTACCATATTGAAAAAAAATCAGTAACCATAGTTCGAACGGAATTTTTAATATTCACATTTTTATGGGTGGGTAAGTGAAATATGGGTAATCACCATACTAATATTGCTGTATTTTCTTTAAAAAGAAAGATACGTTGATCGTCCTAAAATCAAAATGTTTTTAAAGAATCAGGCTTCAAAGTTACAGATATACATTTTAAAAATTGCAAGCAGTTTATGCTACAGGGTGTTAAAAAAAGTCACCAAAAAACATATGTCTTGACTTCACCCTGTATCTTACTCAGTAGTCAACTTTATTTTGTATTATTATCATGAAATCATTTTTGAAATAATATAATTTTGGGCTAAAGAGGCAAATTTTTAATTATTCCAACTATAAATAATATATTTTGTTTGAAAAAACGACCTTTTTTCATTATCCCTAACCATTTTTTTCCATGTGTGTACATAGCCAATTTTATTGGTTAATTTTTACAGCACTCTTTTTATTTGTAGTTATGGTAGTTAAAATGAACTAGAGAATAAAGAACACCAGCAGTGTCAACCGACTGCATCATACAAGCAATTAAAACTCGCACAGAGGTTAGATGCTGGAAACTTCCTGAGTTTTAACAGCCCTTTCTATCTGTACTGACCCTAATAGATATAACTTTCGGCCTTTATCTGACGTGTGTAAAACTTTTATTTTATTTTCAGTTAGAAAATCCGTAATTTGAGCTAAGAAATGATTAACGATTAACGATTTTGAGACCGTTATTTCCGCGTCTTTGTATTCAGTGAATTGTGCTCTGAGTTTTTCGATTCTACAAGATATTTCACGTCCTGACTGACCCTAGCAAGAGGTCAGAGAATTTGTGCATTGTTGTTTGCAAAAATAAATTAAATTTTTGAGTTTTAAATAACTTACCTTGTTTTTTTTGGAAATTACTATCTCATAATTTGAAATATTTGGATTATTATCATAATACCATCATATATTAAAATTACAATTTTATACTGGTAATTTATTTCAAATTGCAAAATGAAAACGTGAAGGGTATAGAAAGATACAGATTAGGATCAAGGAACACAAAGAGACAAATGCTAGTAGATTATGCAAATGACAACAGACTCCACACAGTGAACATATACTTAAAAAAAATATCTCAAAAAAAGACATTCAAACAGGATAATGAGGAACGAAATACACTATACCGGGTGTCCCTCAGATGTGGCTCACCCTTATAACTTTTTTGTTTTTTAAGATAACTTTTTAAAATTTGGTGTGAGAATACAAGACATAAATTAGGATTTTTGGACATATTCCTTTGCTTTGAGCCAGTTCCGTTTGACCAAAAATGTCGGCAACTTTCGATTCTTAAACGGGACATCCTATATATTTTTAATTATTTCGATAGAAAATGGCATTCTGAGTGCAATAATACCTGATTTGCAGGGGTGTGCAGTCCATGGAAGCAAGGGAAGCAGTGCTTTCCCAAAAAAAATTACAAAAGATATTCTAAAACGTAATTTTTGAAATAGGAAACCAATAATTTAGTTTATATTAAAAATGCTAAAATATTATCTTAATTATCAAGCCCATAATAAATGCGACCTTGACTCCGACGGAGCCACAATAGAAATCGAATAGAACCTATGCGGGCAGCCAGCTTCTCTGCAGCCAAGTCCTGTATGCTTGATTTCCTGTGAATCGAGCCAGAGGTTATTGAACTTTCCACCGGCTATTTGCAATATTTGCATTTCAGCCGCGTGCTTTAAGTGGGGGCGGAAGCTATCGTTGGAGTAAGTTCTTTGTTTGAACGGCTATCCGTGTGTTGTGTGATACGTACGTCGCGTCGTGCATGGTGCGATATGGAAGACAATAATACGGACGTGGATATGCAAACACCCTCAACTTCGGCTGTCGGTAATAACGTTGAAAATGTTGGAGAATTTAGAGAAGAGTGTGTGTCTTAATAATAAAGGGATTTTTCAACATTAAACTTCGCTGATAAGCTTCAAATAATTTCCAAAGGAAGGGTAAAACCGCCTATGAAAAATTTAACCACAAAAATGAAAAACTGTATTAGACATTTTTATTCGGAAGAACAATACGAACAATTTAAATGGCTAACAGGGTGTGAAAATAGAAGTAAATTATTTTGTTGGCCATGTATACTTTTTGAAAATGAAAAAGGTCTCTGGACTAAAACTGGTTTTTCCGATTTAAACAATTTTCATAAAGCTGTAAAAAAACATATTATGTCCAAAGCGCATTTGTAGGCCGTCATAAAAGTCTTCGGCAAAACCAGAATTGAACACGCCCTTAATAAACAGTTGGAAAGTAGTCACCGTCAACACAATGAACTAGAATGATTTAATTTCTGCTGTTGCAACAATTATTCTAAAAAAAATTAAGCATGAGATTGGCGAGGCGCGGTTCATTCCTATTGTTCTAAACGAAACAACTGATATCACTAATTTTAGCCAATTATCTACAGTAATACGCTACGTTAAAACAGACGGAAGTATTCAAGAGCGATTTTTAGGTTTTAAAAATGTGTCCGAAAATCGTACAGCAGATGCATTATATACCGTAGTTTATAACGTTACTAAAGAAATTAATGGAGAGAAAAAATTAGTTGCTCAAAGCTATGATGGAGCTGTAGTGACGGCAGGACAATTAGGGGGTCTGCAAGCTAAGGCCGAGAAACTTTCCCAAGTGCTGTGTTTGTCCATTGTTTCGCTCATAAATTAAATTTAGTTTTATCTCAGTCCGTCAATCACACTAAAGAGTGTAAAGTATTTTTTGTTACTTTAAGTGGCTGTTTTTTTTCCAAGTCAACAAAACGTACACAAGCTTTGGACTCCATTGTTCACAAACGATTGCCCAAAGTAGCTCCTACTAGGTGGAACTATAATGGAAGACTTGTGTTAACAGTATCTGAAAATCCTGAATCACTGATTGAACTATTTGAGAATATAATAGAAAATAATGAAACGTTGGACTCAGAAGCAATAAATAATTCGAGGGGGTTTTTAGACTGTTTGAAACGAGATTTTAATTTTAATTATTTGTTGAACATATTTTCAGAAATATTTCCATTCTCGGACAATGTTTTTAATATATTACAAACTAAAACAAATGATATTGCTTTTTGCCTAAAAAAAGTGAATGATTTTAAGTCCATGTTAAGCCAAAAAAGAGATGACTTTGACCTATTTTGGGAGAAAACGATGACGTTAAATGTAGAGCCACAAGCCAAGCGTCTTCGATCAGACAAGGTCGGAGATGTTCAAACATCATACAGACGCCTCATTTATGAAATAATCGATCAAATTCAGCAACAAGTAAACTAGAGATTTAACGTTTTAAATGATTTTAAATTCCTCGAGCTCTGCAATTTTGATGCATTTAAAGGAAAAACTTTTCCAGAAGATGCCTTTAAATCTCTTCTTCTTTATGGCCAGTTCTTCGATAGAGTGTTACTGCGATCTGAACTAAAAGTGATTTACGAAACTGATGACATTAGCGCAAAAAATAATGCTAAGGAACTAATGCAGTTTCTAAAAGAGAAGGAGCTGGAAGATGCCTACACCGAAGTGTCGAAATTGTGTGAATTAGTATTGACAATACCTGCCACAAGTTCATCAGTAGAACGCAATTTTTCAACACTTAAACGTATAAAAACTTTCGCGTGAGAAATTCACCGGGGCCTAAGAGACTTTCGCATACATCGCTGTTGTCCATTGAAAATAAACTTCTCCAAAATATGTCGGAGCATCGACGTTTTTATGATGACGTCATTGACGAATTTGCAAAAAATGATCGAAGAATCGAATTACATTACAAATAGGTAAGTTTCTAAAAATTGCTTCCCTTTCTTAAAATTTCACCGCACGCCCCTGCCGATTTGTCAGTTTTTAACAGAAAGAGGAATTTTTATGATGTATTTTTTGTTCAACTTAGCATGCTATAAATTACTTAAATTGGTTCATTTCTGATTTAGTTGTAAGCAAAAAATACAAGCTCATCTCTGTTGATTCTAAAAACTATTTTATGCCCGTTTGAAATAAGGAAAATCAGTATTTATCTGTTTGCTCAATTTTTTCAAACAGAAAGGAAGTGGCTCCTGGGGTTTTTGTACCGTTTTCTTTCGAGTATTTCTATACCACATAATAATAATAATGATAATAATAAATTTATTCATTCAGAGGGTCAAATATATGACAAAGGTTTCATCACAAAAATCAATCAAGTCAATATTATTTCTATAATAAAATATAAATATAAATACACTTACAAATATAATACGATATACAATATTAACTCCTTTAGCGTGAAATTTGACAATAAAAACATTAATAAATTATTCGGTACCCACTCCTACAAAATATACAGGGTGTTCCATTTAAAGTAACAAAGTTGATATCCGAGGAACACTTTTGTATTTCAACTTTTTCTCTGTTATTAAAAATAAAGGTATTAAGGAGGGTGGCAAATCTCGGTGAATCACCCTGTACATTAATACATAGTAAAAAATGCAAAATTAAAAATTCAGTCTACTATTTTTCTTTATGTAAAAAGGCAAATAAATATTTTAATTAAAGAGACACAACAGAAAAAGAAGTCCTACGATCACTTGATTAAATGTTCAATATGACCACCATTTCTTTCAACACATACTTGTAGCCGATTCACAAAGGAATTGTTAACTCTATTCAGCATCGCGGCATTGATATTTGTACATGAATTTCTAATTCTCATTTTCATATTCTCTATGGTAGTGGGTGGCGTTTGGTTAACTTGCTCTTTAACAAAACCCCACAAGAAAAAATCTAGTTTTGTGAGGTCCAGAGACCTTGCCGGCCATGATACTGGACCTCCCCTACCAATCTATTTATTTTCATAATTCGCATCTAAAAATTGCCTCACCTGCCTGCTAAAATGTGCCGGAGCGCCATCTAGTTGGAACTACATCCGCCTCACTAGATTCAAAGGTAATTCGTCAATCCACTCCTGCAAACTGTTTTGCAGTAAATTTAAAAAAGTGTCTCCATTAACTCTATTTTCGAAAAAATAAGGTCCAATGATACGGTTACCGATTATACCAGCCCATACATTAAGAGACCATCTATGCTGGTGATCCAAGGAGATAATGAATCTGGGGTTTTCAGAACTATAATAGTGGAAATTATGTCGGTTGACGTATTCATTTTTATGAAATGTCGGTTGGTCAGTAAATAAAATGTTATTGAAAAAATCATGTTCTTCTCTATTTTTTGCTAATGCCCAAGTACAAAATTCAAGTCTTCGATTGAAATCATCTTGATCCAGCTCTTGTACCAGTTGAATATGGTATGGGTGAAATTTATGTTTTCTAATTATTCTATTTGCCGTAGTTATAGCAACACCTCTCTCCTTTTCTAACTGCCTACATGAAATATGAGGATTTCTTCATTTGCGGTTCTTTTCTGCCTTTCCAATTTTTGTTCGTAATCGACACATCCAGTTCTTTCAAATCGTTCTTTGAGTCTGACAATGCGCATAAACTCTACTTGCTAAAAAACAATTTTGATCACTTGCGCCCAAAACATAAATCATGTTAATCAATTCTTCTCTAGAAAAATTCATTTTGAATCAAATTGAACACCGTTACTACTACAAATACAAGAGTTTGACATTTCGCCATGACAAAATTTTCCCCGTTTTCATTTGTTTTTACTTTAGGATTGTCTAAGGCATCTTCGTACATTAAGTTATAACTAAATGTTGACACTACCTACGCTTTTATAATAGCCAAAATAGTAAATACTGAAGAATAGTTGGTAAAATATCTGTTCTAAGTCTTTAGGTCGCGATTCTTAGCACAATATTATGAGCTGAATTTTTAATTTTGCGTCACTTGTAGTGTATTATAATTAAAAAATTCGATAATAAAGCAAATTCTAAGGCGATTGCCATTGAAAACCAAATAATAAATACAAAAATGTAAAAAATCTGGGAAATTATGCCACATAGGTATAGGACATATTTATAACGAAAGATAGGGTTTTGGGTCACGAATAGTCTAAAATATTAAAATACTATACATACCATTAAAAAAAATGAAGATATGATGTATTTAATTTCTCCTACTTATCTAGGACCCCTTGTACAGTTGGTTCGGAAAAAAATGAATACGATTTTTAGAGCGGTTTTTATTTTTTTACGAAAATGAGCAGTGTCTTGTCAAATATTTAATGGTTATGGTGAATGTCAACATGGATGTATGATATGGATGTAAACATTATGAATTTGTAATCATTCATGCATAATAACTTATTACGATATGTAGCTTCTTACGGAAATAGGTATAGTTTTTTTAGATTCATTTATTTAAGTTAACAATACAAATAAGGGAAACAAATTAAATTACTTAAATTAATATTTGGTCATATATCCATCAGCATCTATGATTGCTTGCAGTCTTCTATCCATCTGCATGAAACCTGGCAAAAAGTCCTCTCTTACAGACAATTCTTCCCAAACTTCTTGGATAGAATTCCACAACTCTTCAGCATCTCTTGGCATAAAATCTCTTTGATATAGCCGTCTTGTTATGACCCCCCACACATTCTCTATTGGGTTAGCATCTGGGCTATAACTTGGCCATTGTAGCACTTCAATATTGTTGGCCCTAAACCATTGCGTGGCAATGTTTGACGTGTGCACAGGACAATTATCCTGCTGATAAATGAAATTATCTTCGGGATATAAAAGTAGCACACTGGGCCGCATCACATTTTCCAGTATATCCACATATGTTTGGCCTACAAATCTTCCGTTAATTCGCCATGCCACACCCATCCCTCTTGATGAAATCCACCCCCAGACGTTAACGCTAAAATGACCCGCAGCTCGAAAATGGTTCACGTAGTTTGGGTCAAATCTTGAGTTATTTGGCCTGTACACTTTAATTTTGCCCTGTTTGCAAGATTGAAAAATCTTTTCGTCACTAAAAATTACACGGTCCCAAAAATTTTGGCCGCGGTTCACGTGATTTAAGGCGAACAGAAGACGAGCTTGTCTTTGTTCTACGGTCAGCTCCGTTTTGTTTGCCGCCACTCTGCAGTTTAAAGCAGAATCTTGCAGTCTTTGCCACGTTGTGGTTTTTCGGCCAGGAAATCCAGATAGGATTCGGGCTTCCTTTGCAGTACGGAATGGATTCTCTTCTAAAGCTCCTAAAAGAGCTCGATCTTGATCTGCAGTGCTGATCTTTGGCCTTCCCGAACCCTCCTTCCTTTTTAAAGACTGTTCATCCCTCCACCTTCTACTAATTCTATATACGGTTGCTCTACCAATATTAAAATGTTGGGCAACTACTGTGAGGGACCAACCATCTTCCAACTTGGAAATTATTCGCGCCTTTAGTTCAACAGAAGTATGAGGAGGCATTTTTTAAAAATCTTTAGATTTTTACATGACAAGTTGTCAAAAAATCTTGACAACAAATAGTCGTAAATATGACTCATTATCCTAACCTGATGTGACATAATTGAAGAACACTGCCCAAACTTATTTAAGTGCTTTTTTGCCGTATTCATTTTTTTCCGAACCAACTGTACAACACCGACAAATTTTGTTCACGTTGAAAGTCAACCCATACTTTTGTTAATGTTCCTGCCACAAATCATAATCCTATATCAAAAAGCCAACGGCCCACGTCGTTTGAAAAAAGGCACTGCAATTCATAATTTTTTACAAAATGGCGGATATTAGAAAAACTATCAGATTTAGACATAGGACATGTTATACAGGAAATATGTAGAATCACGAGCAGAATCTAAATATGCAAAAATATACAGGGTGCCCCATAAGAAAAAACACAACTTTGCTTCGTTATAGATTTTTGAGACACCCTGTATAAATGAAAATAATTTTAGGTTATGTAGCCCGTATTCTACTACAACTTTTGCATTTGAACTTCTTTTATATCGCTATCCGTTATCAAGATATCAACCGAGAACGCACTATTGGGACACCGTGTTATAATGATAATTATTATTTAAACCAAAGTCAAAAATTACATTTTGGAGACTTAATTGGCCAATATATTTGACAAAAATCTATTACATTAAGGAATTTTAAAGGCGCCTAATCTTTTTACGACTATCATCAGCATATTCACCAGAGAAATTACCTGCGTTATAATTTTAGGTCCTTAGTATAGCTGGAAAACTAAGCGAAACTCATGTATTCTACCTAAAGAACCAATAACGTATCCTATATGCTCCTCACCATACTCCCAATTGTAGTGTTTGTAGCCGCCATAACTGTTTTGTTTATATTAAAAAGAAACATACATATTTTTAAAATGGATTAAATAAAGAGAGAGATAAGGAAGTAACAAATAGGGTGAATTATTACTATTCGGCTACTTAAATGGAACTACACAATTCCGTACTATCTACTTGATAGTCAAAGTCACAGTTACATGTTATTCACGAAACAGTTATCGTAAAATTATTCCCCATTTTGGTGATGACTACGTAGTCTCAGCTTAAACAGAACGTGATGACACCAACGACGTCAAACAGAAATAGACCCCGCATTTCATTCATAAAAATTAAATAAATAGAATCAAACATCAATTTGTTGTTGTGTACGAGTGGAAAAAAGACTGACTGATCGCATAACGAATAGTTTGCGGTGAAAATTGCAACGCTGTCACATATCTTCGCGAGGCTTACCAGTGGCGTAGCTTTTTTTGAGATAATGTATTATTTGCTATATTTTTTGAGCCCAAATATTATTATGGTGGATACGACAGTTTTTTGTTCTAAGATGAACAGGAACGACTTCACTTTGCAAAAGTGAGAGTTTTAATAACAACTTGAAAACAACTAATTTAGATATTATGTCGTGGAAAAGTCTGCACTAAATGGGAAACTTTTTTATTATCAATTTCTCGAAAAACTTTCTTCTTGATAAAACTTGTGTGTTTGTCGAAAAAAAAGTTTTCACAATATTCAACTTTAAATCAGATATACAAGGTATTCAAAAAATACGAAAAAGTGTATTTCAAAAATTAAAATTTTTGTGACTGTCGCGGCCGTAAAAAATCGTAAATAAAGGTTTAGTATTAGTTACGTCATATTAGTAATAGCTAAGGAAAGATTTAAATAGAAAAACGTTTTTTTGCTGTTTGACCTTAAATATCTCCATAACTACAATATAAAAAATTTTACTCAGTTTATATTTACGATTTTTTATGACCCTTAAAACTACCGTCAGAAAAATTTTATTTTTTTGAAGTTGTTAGTGAAATCCACTTTTTTGAACATCCTGATCTAAAGTTTATTACTATCAAAAATATTTTTTTGAACCACCAACTTTTATCAAGAAATCAATAATAGAAAAAGTAAATAAATGCATTAAAACGCAAGATGTTTAAAAATAAAATCATCGAAACTTTTTGGTGATTCTGAAGCACCCTGTATAATATTTTAGACTATATTTGAAACTTAATTTTTTTTTATAAAAATTTAAATAACAAGATTGAAAGTGCACTTTATAAATTTTCACCCGGACACGTGGTTTATAAAAATAAAACAAAGTTTAAAAGTTTGGTATAATTTATTTATAAACGGTTTGATTTAATAACAAACAACTATTATTATCGACAAAACAAAAGTAACAGCATATTAATTTAATATTTCATTATTTATATAATAATTAAACTCGTCTATTACATATTTAATGATTCAGTGACCATTTTCAAAATCGGAAATTTAGAGGAAATTTTATATAGCTTATATATATATATATATATATATATATATATATATATATATATATATAAAAATTTAGGTTAGCAAGAAGCTAATTTAATATAATTGTATCAATAATTATCTGTGACAAAAGACCAGGCACGTAGTCTAGGGGGGATCCGGACCCCCCCCCCACGCTCCGCGCGATAACCTAAAAATATTTAGGAGTTTTTACATAATTTAACCTACGAAAGTAGAATTCCAATAACTGCTGATTAGCAGTTCAGTATTGGCTCTGCTTACTACAGCTATTTTTTAACTCGAACCTCAGGAAAATTAGGGAGCAGGCTATTTTTTGAAATTCTAACTTTTTGACAAGTCCAAGTATGTAAATAACTAAACAAAGACGCACCTAATGATTTTTTCGTAAGTACGACAGTTTCTAACATAAATCGATAGGAAAATAAATTTCATTTTTCTTCCACAAAAATCTCCTGTCATAAGCAAAATTGCGAATGCGTGCCGAGACCAAATTTATGATAACTCGAACAAAAATTATTATTATTAAACTTAGAATATATGGAAGCTGCTGAAAATTTCTCTTCGTGATCCAATTTCACACAATTTTGAAGTTTTTATCTTTACGTATACAAAACACGATTTAAGGAATAAGAAAATTATTGAATTTACCTTTGGGGATTGAAAAAAATTACCTCAAAAAAATATTCTATTTTGACAGTGAGGAATATTTAGAATTCTCAAAAAAAGAAAAACTTTTAAGCAAACGCTCATTAAAAGTAGTTTTAGAATTTCGAGAAAGTACTAAAAAGAAAGATGAATACATTTATGATTAAAGAAATCCAGATTTTTAATGTAGCAATATGGTTCCAGACCCTCTATGTAAGATAGCACCACATTAACCTCGATATTAACAAAGTGACTACGCACTTATTTATTAAAATACTATTAAATATATAAAACCTAAAAATATTAAGCAAAAGTCGCCAACGCCCTATTTGCTCAAGATATACCTATAATTTTTTACATTCTCATAATTGCTGTACCTGCAATGTTTTAATAGATATTGGCAAATAACTAGTTTTTTTCAACATTTTTTCATATTTTGTTGCACTTGCAGGGGAGACTAGCAACAAGTGAAAAAAAAAGCATTCTTCTTAATATTTTTTTCGTCATTGAATTGGTTTTGACAGGGTTGGATCCCCCTAGAACTGAAATCCTGGCTACGTGCCTGCAAAAGACATATTTATATAATGGTTCATGTGGCAATATTTATTATTAGCAATAAGCTTAGTCATTAAAGAACAAGCATTTCCATAACAAAATACAACCAATAAAAGGGTGAGTTCTCATTACTATTGTTACTAAAGATGAAGATAAAACTAAATTTTGTTACATGGACCCACTTTGTGTTTTGATGTCTATACCAAGAGTATAATGCTTATTTAATACCTTTCTTTATCAGCTTATCACCGACTTCATAGGAAATATGTAATAAAATATAATTTATCACTTTTTAATGCAACCTATTTTTTGAAATCGGGTTTGTTTTTCAAAACATTTTGATTTCACCCTTTTTCCAACACATTTTAGTTCTATTTACGCGAAGTTAGGTAAAAATTTGGGTCCACTACTTTTAAAAGTTTGCCAGGCTCGCGGCAAGTAATATTATATAAAAATGCACCACCTTTACATGTATTGGATCTATTCATATTTACAGAAAATCAGCAATAAACATGGCCCAATATTAATATGAATGCAAAATTGAACTTCGTGTCCCTAAAAACCACAAAAACAATATTATGAAAAACAATATCATTACAGTACTTATCCCCCAATTTATCCCCTTTTTCCCCACCATCCATCTTCCCCGCTATACATTTCACTTATTGACAATATAAATATTTTGTGCCAAGATATTTAATATTTTTAACATTCATTATAATATATTATATTATTATTTATATTACCGAAATCACCTGACAAAAACAGATTCTCCCTAGTTGGGATAATGTACCTCAGGATGGTATTTAATTACTTTTTTGATTACTTATTTTTAAAAACCAAATTTTTAGGCAATAAATTAAAGCATTTCAAATCCATTAAAGAAAATCTATGGTTAATGAAAAATTGTAAAGTAACACTATTGCGCTATTTTCATTTTTTGTATATGCTTGCTACATGAGAACTCCGACACTACCCTAAATATTCCTCGAAAATTTCATCCAAAATGCAAACCATCTTGGAGTAATTAATGACAACATAAAATAGTGGGTCTTACAGCTTACTCAATTAAAATTTAGTAGCTATGCTTTACCAAATAGTATATTTATGTTGTTTACTAACCCCTCAAAAAAGGTGATTTGATAAATTTTAGAGGAATATTTGAGACTTTTCACAAATATAGAAATTAGCAAAACGCTGTACTCCGTTTATCATCAGTGTCTTCGACTTTATAGATAAGTTGAAGTTATAAAAAATTAATTTAAGCCCAACGGAAATGTGCAATACAAAAACAATACTTCATTTGCAAATATAAGAACGCTATTAGACGGTGATTTGACCCTTCAACTACAGCACTGGTATGACATATCTTACTTACCTTCGAAAACAAACTTCTGGGTTTAAATCGTTTCTTTTTCTGCAAATAAAGCAAGTTCGCACCATTTTCTTAAAGTTTTTTAAACAGATTCTTGAAAATAGCCACACAAAACCCTTGGATTTCTGAAAAACACTTATTTCACCAACTAGAACAATTACAAAGTCGCGCATCAAATAGGTCGAAACTATGAATGACTACGACCGTCTTCGGCGTTTTCCGAATGATCCCGAAAGAAATCTGTAGTATACTCGAAAAAGGTAGAATTCCGACGTTGCCGATTATTCTGGGCATTATTTCTTGAAATAAGGAATAATAATTACAGAATATTTAAATTACATTGAAAACAGATTCGGTTTGAGTTATTTATGATAAGCTATTTAATTATCCGTTATAAAATATTCTATAAGAAAATTTATACTGGGAATTTCTGGAATTCCTTCAGGGCCGTATCTAGGGGGGGTTTTGGGGGTTCAAACCCCCCCCCCCCCGAAATTATGTACTAAGTCCAAAAAAATCTTAAATGCAATAATCCAAAAAGAACAAAAGAAAAGAAGATAATTAATCGCCGCACAGCCCAGGCAGCATAGGCCGTAAAACTGAAAAGTAAAGAGAGAAGAGAAATATACACTCTAACCTCACATTCGATTTTTGAATATTCGAAATTCAAAGGTTAGTTTTATGTGCTTTTTAGGCGCATCTAACGTGGTCAGCTATTATTATTATTTATTGTATTATTGTTCTTCTTATCTTTTTCATATACTTCTAGCTTCTAGTGGCTAGGTAAGTAAAATTTTGCTTTCTTGTAATTCTTGTATTTTGTTATTTTATATGGTGGCGGCTTGTGGGTTGTAGGTTGTAGGAGCGAAAAATAATACATTTCTGGCTGGTTGTAGGGACACGTTGGTAATGGTATTGATATGTAATAGTTAAAGGTAGTTTTAATTTTTTTTAAATACGCTTTCCGAATAAATTAACGCAACGTACCGTCAAAAAATAACAATAAGTTTAAACCACTTGTTTGATTGATTTAAAATTTAAGTAATTCTTTTTAATAACTGGTGATGCTAACTAAACTGTTTGCATTAAACCTTTTTTTATTAATAAAAGGTGTTGCAATTACAGCGTGATTTATCATTCATTTTAAAAAAATTAAATAACCTTTTAGCTTTATCTTTTCTAATTTTAAGCAATCTTTTTTATTTTAAGAGAAACAGGATGTTACAACTTTTGGAAAAAAGTCACGCTATAATTGCTACACCCTGTATAAATAAGAAAAAGAGAGTTTTATGCAAACTTAATAGACCAATGTTCACGAATAGACAATACGTCTTTAAAAAAAATCCTCCAAACCACCAGACAAGTGGTTTTAACAAAAATTTACTTGTGCAATAAGTGAATTCTTTTTTTACACCATTTTTCGTATAAAAATATAAAAAAAAATAGTGTATTTTTTTACATTTTCGTGCAATGAAAAGCCCTTTTAAAAAAAAATGGTGTAAAAAGATTTGCACAGTCGCAGATAAACATTCAATTTATTGCAATTGCATTATTGCAAACCAAGCCTGCTCATGCGATATCTATTAAACTTATTGATATTTTTTAATAGTGCGTTATTAATATATTTTTTTCAAAACTCTAATAAAATATTTTTATTAACTTTTCTAGAAATTGGGTAGATTTTTTTAATTTCAGTTTTCTCCTAATCTCGTTGTTTCCTCCAGCACCAGTCGCCACTTTAGAATGACGCAAAACCAAATAATTATATTTCCCTGTAGTATCGCAAACTTTTGTTTCCAGAAATTACAAATTAAAATGGCAAAACGAAATGTTCAGCGCTCACTAACGGACTTTTTATACAAAAAAACAAAAATTTCAACTGAATTTTCCGAACAAGCTTCTAGTTCCAGTACAGATTCTCTCGTTTCAGAATTCGAACCAAATTCCCTCCCGAGTCTCCCGACAGTCCCGACCATAAAAGAACATACAAAGAATGAACCTCGGAGTGAACGTAAGATTGATAATTTGGACATTGGTTGCTGTTTCAATAAAAAAATAGATTCTGAATTGAAATTCAAACTCTTGACCTCTTCATGGATTCCAGATGACAAATATAAATTTCCTGCCTCAAAAAAAAGAAACCTGAAGTTTCAAATAGGTTGGCTAAAGCGTTTTCCGTGGCTTAGTTATACTGCCGAAGGTGATCAAGGTGCTGTATGTAAATATTGCGCAATATTTGCAACTGAATTTAGTGGAAAAGGTAGTTACCAAAAGCTTCAGGGCTTAGTTGTAAAGCCCTTTAATAATTGGAAGGATGCCATCGAAACATTTGTGCATCATAGTAGAACTGACTATCATAAAAAAAATAGTATTTTTGCTGACAACTTTATGGCAACTTTTAGCAAATCGGCCCCGGATATCATAACGCATCTTGACTCTAGCCGTGCCAAACAAATAGCTGAAAACAGAAGAAAATTGAAACCTATAATTCAGACTATTATACTCTGCGGACGTCAAGAATTGGCTCTACGCGGAACTGCAGATTCTGGTCCAATAACTTTGGAATCGGTAGAGCCTGATCATAACGATGGAAATTTTCGAGCGTTACTGCGTATGCGCCTATCATGTGGTGACAAAGATTTAACTGATCATATTGAAGGTCAATCTTTAAACGCTATGTATATAAGTCCAATCATTCAAAATAATATTATTCAAATTTGCGGCAAAATGATACAAGAACAAATTGTTTCTAGAATTAACAATGCTAAATATTTTTCAATTTTGATGGACGAGACTACAGATATTTCTCGTATTGAGCAGTTATCCCTTTGTGTAAGGTACATGGACTACAACAAGGAAAATGAAAATTCAATCTACATTATTCGTGAAGATTTTCTCCAGTTTGTACCTGTTCACAGTACAACTGGTAGTGATTTAGCTACGGTAATGTTAAAGTGTTTACAAGAACTGAAAATAGATTGCACTTATTTAATTGGACAAGGTTATGACGGCGCTGCAGCCATGAGCGGTAGTTTTAAAGGTGTACAAGCATTAATACGGGAAAAGTACCCAGCAGCATTATATGTGCATTGTAGTGCACATTCATTAAATTTAGCTTTGGCTCATAGTTGTAATGTCCAAAGTGTCAGAAACTGTATAGGAACCATCAAATCCGTCGCAAATTTTATAAAAATTTCTGCAAAGCGCACTGAAATTCTACAAAATAAAATTAAGAACCATTTTCCTGATTCTAAATGGAAGAGGTTAACAACAATGTGTGAAACTCGGTGGGTGGAAAATCACGACGGACTAATCAGATTCACAGAAATTTTTAAGCCCATTGTTGAAACACTGGAAGAACTACAGTTAGTAAAGGATATAGATACTTCCTCAAAGGCTACACAATTACATAATGCCATAATAACCAGCGAGTTTATCATCAGCATGATAACCGCATCAACTTTATTCGCCTATGCCCTACCTTTATGCAGAATTCTTCAGTCAGTTAATATTGATCTCTTCACAGCTACAGAACATGTTGATACTGTTATAAGTCAAATTAAAAGTATGAGAGGTGACATAGATCAGGTGTTCAGCAACATTTTTGAAAAGGCCGAAGAACTTTTGAAATCCGCAGATCCTCAAGAGTGCATTAAAATTCCCAGAATAGTCGCACGTCAAAAAAATCGTTCTAATATTGTAGTAGGTAGTCCAAAAGAATACTTTCGCATTACCGTTGCAATTCCCTTTTTCGATGATTTTATTCAGCAGTTGACTGAACGATTCGCAAAACACAAAAAGTCATTGTCCTCTCTATATTTCTTATTACCAAATGTCTGTGTTGATCACAAAATAGATCTAAATGACATTTCTTTATATGCCCAATTCTTGGACTATGACACCCTAGCGGCAGAATTAGAGCTGTGGCAGCAAAAGTGGAAGCAGCGATTAGCAGTCGAACGACCGAAAAATGCCATTGAAACGATATCGGAATGCAACCGGTCTATATTTCCAAATATATACATTTTATTAAAGATTCTTGCAACTTTACCGGTATCAACAGCCACACCCGAAAGATCTTTTTCAACTTTAAGGCGATTAAAGGATTTCTTACGGAATTCTACAGGTCAAGAACGATTGACAGGTCTCGCTCTATTGAGTGTACATAGAGACATAAATATTGATACCGAGGAAGTGGTCAATCGTTTTGCCAGAGAGAAGACCAGAAACTTGCAGTTTGTTCTTTAGTATTATTTTTTTATTATTTATTAAAACATTATTTTTCAGTTGAAATATAAATATAGAACTAAAAATACATGTTTTTTTATATTTGTGACTGCGGTGACCACTCCATAAACTTTTATGGTCAATATTGTCTCAAAATAATGTTTCATTAAGGTAATTATTTGATTCAATAGGAAAAGTACTCGTATATATCAAAAATTCACCAACGTATTTATTAAGAATTGGGCGTGGTCCAAAAATTTTTTTTGTTCAGCTTCCAAACCCCCCCCAAAATTTTAGTCTAGATACGGCCCTGAATTCCTTGTTTATATAGATAATAGTATAAAGGATGATATCCGTTAAAATCTGGCCACAGTAACGGTTTGGCAAACCAGGGTTAAAGTTGGATTCCTCCAAAATGTAAACACCTGGGTCTATGTTATTTCCATGTCGTTGGATGACACCAAGTTCCGGTTACTCCAATGAAAATAGTTGTGGTAATAATGACGTACTCATGATTAAATGTGCTACTTGGGTTGGGTCACACTTCACTATTCCTAACAAATGGAAAAAAATCATAACAAGAAAATTTCCGGGTAAAGGAAATTAACCGATTATTAATATTTGTTGAAAATATTTCATTCATACTTCTATTAGACATGTAGGCATACGTAAAAGCGAATGTTTTGCTTTCTAAGTGGTTAAGTGTTCATGTCAGTTTTAAATTAGCATATTTTAAATGGCGAAGTTTTACCGGACACCGGATTTAAAAAGCTATGCGAACCGTCTTTTTTAAACGAAAATGCATCCATTAAGCTTAAATCTATTTCAAAACTGCAGAAGCGAAAGAGAAATGCGATAGCCTTGTTTACATTGTTCTATAAATGAAATGTTTCACTAACTATGTTTTCCGAAATTGTCTACTTTCTTGACTTGCCCGGTAATTTGCTTTTTTAAATTACGTTTACATATTTGGTATTCAAATTTGATTGCAGTTTTACAAAGAGACGTGCTATTAAAAATACAGGAATGTTTTTTTATGTGTTTGAGTAATTTCTTAGTTTTATAATACAGTATAATAAAACAAAGCATCAGGCGCAACAAATTATTGCTTTTCAATAACCTGCGTAACCATTGATTATGTTTGTAAAATGTGCTTTGTTTATGGTCTGATGATGCCCGTTAGGGCGAAACATTCAACCGATTCTTTTTTTCTTTTTTTTTTTTTTTTTTTAATTTAGTGGCTTTGGAACTAAGTCCATTTGGCCATGATAGGGTATTCTAATATAACTAGTACTATATGTATTAGCCTACTCTAAATTTCCTAACCAACGAAACTTGAAACCAAAATTGAGACACATGGGAATATAGACAGGGACACACACTTCTCGTCCTGAGGCCTATGCAGGACATTGATTTTTACTTCACAAGACAGGAGGGCCCGGAAAGGTAAGGATGAAGAACACAATAGGTAAGTAAACAAAGGATAACAAATTCTAACTATCTATAGTATAAAACCAAATTAAATTTAAATCTTGGTTCTGGAGATTTTAAGAAATCGTAAGAAAATATTCTCAATTGAGGGATTTGTGATAACTCTACACATAAAGGATGAAGAATTAAGTGGAAGGATATTTTCTCTATTTAATTCTGATATAAGGAACTGGATTGCATGGGTGTTTAAGGAACAGTAGAATAGTCTATGATTAAGGTCATCTATTGATTCATTATCACATTCACAGTAAGGCGACTGTGCCATTTTAAGTTTGAACAGGTGTTTATTGAAGCTACCATGGCGAAAAAGGAATCTAACAAACAAACAAACAAACAAAATTATGCTTTATTGCCGCAGAAAAATTTTACAATTTTATGGACAAAGCAAAATATACCTAAAAATAAGACATATCAAAACATTAATCGAAAATAATTTCGACAGGTCAGTGCTTTTTTTTTAAATGTAAATTATCAATTTACCAAATCGTAAAACACACGTTAGAATATAACATAACATTGCAAACAGTAAATGAATCATGATAACCTTATAAAAGTAAACAAACACACATGTACGAGGTGAATAATTTCGATGACATTGAAATCAAAATTGCAACTATGCGACCTTAAACTCTATGTTATTATAGTTATACAAATAATTGTGATGTTAAACAGAAGGTATATTGAACTAGTGTAGAATGTAGTATACAAAAAGAATTAAATTGTTTTTAATCCAATACCTAACAAAAATAATTAAGTTTTAAGTGAATGTTCGACAGTTCTTTTCCCTATATAATGATTTACAAAATTCTATGCTACGAGTTAGGACATGACTCACAAAAGATTTAAGTAAACAAGCGAGTTTAGTGACAATTTAAAGAGACTTACTCACTGAAAAAAAAATCATTAACGCTGTAAAATGGTCTCTCAATGAGGTATGCTTTGGTGTTTTTTCGAAATTGTGCAAGCATAGGGATAGATTTTAAATGTACTGGCAGATTGTTGTAAAGTTTTATGGCGTTGTAAATAATTGATTTTTTTATTAATTCTGTGGAAGGAATGGGAAGATAAATATCATGCCTAGAGTTTCTGGTAGGATATACATGTTGTGGCCTTTCTGGGAGGGTGTTTATATGTTTTCTCAGCAAACATACCGTTTCCAAAATAAATAATGCAGGAAGTGTTAATATTTCATGTTTTTTGAAATAGTATTGGCAGTGAGCTCTATTATTTAGACCAAACAAATAACGAATGGCTCTCTTTTGAAGCATAAAAATACTACGAAATTGCTCGGTGGTACAGCAGCCCCAAAAGGGAAGGCCATAGCGGAGGTGGGATTCGAATAAAGAGAAATAAGTAAGTCTGGCAGAAGGAACGTCTAGTTCTTTTGAAACTGATCGAATGGCGAAGCAGGCGGTAGAAAGTTTTTTAGTTAAGGTGTCAATATGATTAGACCATTTTAGGTTGCTATTTATAAACCCAGGAATTTAACCGACTCTACGTATTCAATATTGCTGTTATGTACCTGAAGTGGTTGTAAAGTTCCCTT
Organism: Kuschelorhynchus macadamiae; assembly: GCA_030620095.1. NCBI lineage: Eukaryota > Metazoa > Arthropoda > Insecta > Coleoptera > Curculionidae > Kuschelorhynchus > Kuschelorhynchus macadamiae. Next base: position 149,686 of record JAUTXW010001067.1, read on the forward strand.
ATAAGATAACGCCACCGTTTTATCGACGTTAAAACAAAGCATATTGGAATCGGACCAAGCCTTAATTATAACCAAGTCTTTGGAGATACTAGAGTGTAAAGACGTTGTATCAAAATCACTCCATGTTATGCTTGTCATCAGCAAAAAGGGAGATTCTTCCATTAATTTTAAGGTTCGTGATATCATTAATGTATAACAAAAAAAGAATAGGTCCCAAGACTGAACCTTGAGGGACTCCACTTGTAATCAACTTACAATCAGAATCGGAACCATTAGCCCTTACAAGTTGTTGCCTTTTTCCAAGATAAGATTTGAACCAATTTAAAGAAGTACCACGAATTCCATAAAAATTTAGTTTGTTTATCAGAATTTCATGACTAACACAATCAAAGGCTTTCGCGTAGTCACAAAAAACTGAGGCAGTTGTGTGGTTGTTATTGAGAGATAAGTAGACGCCTCTAAGCAACGTGAACATGGCGTCACTGGTGCACTTGTTGGGTAGAAATCCAAACTGCTCCGGGGATATTATCTGATGTTTCAGGAGAAATGGCATAAGACGGTTCTTCAGTAGCCTTTCGATGATTTTTGATAGCACTGGTAGTAGTGCAATTGGGCGATAATTGCAAGAGTTAGTTTTTTCGCCGCCTTTATGAAGTGGAATAATTATAGCTGTTTTAAGGCAATCAGGGAATACACCTTTTATAAAGGACTCATTTATTAATGTTGTAAGGGCCTCTATGACTGGGAGTGGCAAGTTCAGGAATATTCTAATTGATAGGCCATCAGAGCTACACGAAAATTTACTTTTGATATTATGTATTACCTTCAATAGTTCAGTGTTGCTAACGGGACTTAAGAAAAAGCTATCAGCTAAATTTTTTGAAGGAGGGAGAAACGAAAGAGGGTCCAAACTTGGCGAGATACTTGAGGTAACATTTTTGCTTACATTAATAAAATAATCATTTAGATCATTAGCCCCTGGCAAGATCTGAGTCACAGGGTTTGATTTGTTTCTGAGGTTATTGATGATGGACCAGGTTTCTTTTGAAACGTTATTAGAGTTTGTTAGACGTTTTCGGTAGTGTAATTTTTTTGCTGACTTAATAAGAGTAGTGTAGATCCTCCTATAATTAGAGATATAGTCGAGAATAAGAAAGGAGTCGGTGAATTTTTTTATATATGAGAGCGAGCGCATATTTTTAGCAGAAATTCGTATTCCTTTCGTGGTCCACGGTTTATGCCGCTTAGGTTTGATATTCTTAAGCGGGAAGGCCTTGTTAAAAGCACTTAAAGTTTTATTTAAAAAAGTTCTGAAGTTTGTGTTGACATTATCAGATTCAAAATTCCAATTGGTGTTAAAGCAAATATTATGAAATACTGAGAAATTTGCGGCCGAGAAAATTCTGCCCCGATGGCGAGATCTTGGTAAGGACCTAATAGGTAAACTAAACCTGGAAATTACCGCCTCGTGATCGGAAAGACCTGAGTTATAGACCTGTGATTGCACCTCGACGCCATGTAATCGATGATAGAAGAAGAGTTTTTTGAAATTCTAGTTGGCGAGGATACATGCATTGAAAGACCGAAAGAGTCGAATATAGAAATTAGATATTTCTGGATGGCACAAACAGTAGCATAGTCAATATTAAAGTCCCCGCATAGAATTTTTTTACCTTTAATCGGTAGGCTGTCTAGTAAACTTACCAGGCTATTTAAAAATGATTGTACATCAGAGTTTGGTGATCTATAAATACAAATTACATAAAGATCAAGGTTTTGATTATATACTATAGAGAATTCAAAAGAGCTATCCGCTAACAAATGATCATATTTAGATACCGACATGAAATCTCCATTTAGGGATAGAATCAGTGTTCCCCCATGAGCTGAGTTTTTTCCGTCATATCTAGCTACTGTGGTATACCTCTCAATATAAAAGGGTTCGTTTAGATTCAGCCAGTGCTCAGTAATTGCAACAAGTTGGGGGAACTCCAATTCTTCCAGAAATAGGTACAACTCGTCAGTTTTATTTCTTAGAGAAGCAATATTAATTAGAACCATATTAAGACTAGTAACAACAGGAAGTTTTGAGGAACCTAGTTCCTCAGGACACGTCGTGTTTTCTAAAAATATTTTTTGGGAGAATTGCTGGTAAAATAGTTTTTATGGCATTCTCTGGTCCTCTGAAGATGAATCAATCTCTCCGAAGATATGTAGGATCCATAGGCTGCAAGATCCGCTTCCACTTCTGCTGCGTTAAATCCGTAAGCAGCATGAAAATCGAAATATATCTTATGTAGGGTTCTATAATCTATAGGAATGCCTTCAGAAGCCAAAAACAGCCTGGTGCTTGTATTTGTAAACCCTTCAAAGTGAATTGGCGCAGGTTGGTCGTGCAGGAAGGCGAGATATAACTTGAAGGCCTTTAAAATGGCTGGTTCTCTTAGTCTAGACATGAGGAAACGGTTATCAGAACTTTTTTCGGTTCGCGTAAGCTTCACTGTTGGGGGAGACATTGGATCAAAAATAGGTTCTTGGTCAGTAGGAGCTAGATATTCTAAGATAAGAAATACTTAGTTGCCGTTGTAAACCGAGTCTGATTATTGCAGGACTTCTTGGCAAAATTGGATTTATGCTTGTATAATGGTTATTAGTATTTGACACATATACTTTGTAGTCATTTTCCCAGAGTGTGAAATTAGATATTTTGATATCTCTATACAGGTCGGTGGCGGGGATGCCCAGGACCTCCACACCATCCGTCAATGCTTCTTTGGCCGCTCTATCGACCAGCTCATTACCTTCAAGGCCTGAATGACCTTTTACCCATATAAATATTATCTCCCTTTTGAGAGAATGAAGCTTTGAAACCTTATCTATAATGTTGGCTATTATGGGATTACCCATTGAGTTATTTTTAAGCAACCTATTCTTAATTTATAAACTTATTTTTGACTGAGACCTAGACTGTGTTTAAGAAATCATGGTTCTTGGGATTAGACCGTGTCAAAATGAAATCACGTCGTTTCGACTTCGATTGCACGAGGCATCTGCAGGGATCTTCACTTCACGAGATCGGAGCACTGATTGAGCTCGGAGAGACCCAGGCCGGCTATTTATAGTCGACCTGTGTTTACCGAAGCGTGACTCGGTGTAACGATCAGTTTCCACGTATGTTGTAGACTGACGCCCGTATCTCTATTAAAATTGTTAGGATGCTTATAAATTTCAATATATTCTCTAATTTTGCGTTTATAGAGTCCCGAAACCGATGCAAGAACTTTGGTTTCTTTTACATTTATGACTTGCCCAGTAAAATGTTGGTGTTCAGATACAGCAGATTGTACAATTTGTTTCTTTCTAATACATCGTTCATGTTCGTTAAGCCTAGTCGATATGGATCGTCCAGTTTCTCCAATATAAACATCACCACAGGAACAAGGAATTACATATACTCCTTCCGATTGAAAAGGAATAATGTCCTTTGGCGATCTCAAACATTGTCCAATTTTCTTGTGTGTGTTGAAGATTGTACGTATGTTAGACCGCCGAAGTAACCTTGCAATCTTGTCTGTGGTTCCGTGTATAAATGAAAGGACTACATTTCCTATCGGTAATTCCTTATTAGTATCATTTCGTGGAGTGGGATTATTATATTTTCTAATTGATCGTCTAATATCATCACTGCAATATCCATTCCCTCTTAAAGCTTGAGTCAGTTTCTCTGTTTCCGATTGTAAAGAATTTTGGTCACAAATCGTGAGGGCTCTGTACACCAATGAATTAATGACTGATTGCTTTTGTGCCGGATGATGACGGGAATTTGCACTTAAGTACCTGTTCGTATGCGTTGGTTTTCTATATACAGAGTATCCTAAAGAACCATCCCCTCTCCTTTGTACAAGAACATCTAAAAAGGGAATCGTGCCTTCTGATTCAATTTCCATTGTAAATTTTATGTTAGCATGTTGTTGATTTAGATGATCAAGAAACCCAGGGAGGTTTTCTGGACCATGTGGCCATATTACAAAAGTGTCGTCTACATATCTGAACCATTATTTTGGTTTTAGTGGAGATGACTCTAAGGCTTCCTCCTCAAAAGCTTCCATGAAGATATTGGCTACCACCGGTGACAGCGGAGATCCCATGGCTACTCCTGAGGTTTGCTCATAGAAAGTTCCTTGAAAGACAAAATACGTTGATGTAAGACATGCTTCAATTAGATCTAAAAGTGAGTTGTTAATACTATTATGGTGAAATAAGTCTGATATTATGGAAATTGAATCATTTATAGCCACATTCGTATACAGCGATTCTACATCGAAACTGACTCAGATATCTTTGGGATCTAATTGGATTGATTTAAGTTAGTTTTTCTACAAAATGCGTAGAGTTTCTAATATATGAATGTGTTTTTCCTGTAAAATTATTAAGAATATTTGAATGATATTTACCAATTTTGTAAGTAGGTGATTCTATTGCACTGACGATAGGGCGAAGTGGTACATTAACCTTATGCATTTTAGGTAGTTCGCAGAACCGCGGGATCCTTGAGCTGCTTGGCCTCAACATCTTCTTCTCCTCTGTTGGTAGGTTGGATGCATTTATAAGGTTGGTTATCCGTCTTTCAGTTTTGTTGGTCGGGTCTGCTTGGATCACTCTGTAGATGTTGTCGTCCAAAAGTAGTTTTATTTTCTTCACGTAATCTGTTTTGTCCATGACGACAGTGGCATTTCCCTTGTCCGCTGGAAGGACTAAAATGTCTGTATTGTTGTTTAATGTTTTTATTGCCGTTCTTTCCGCAGCTGATAGATTCAACTTAGGTGGGTTAGAATTTTTGATATTCTTTTTTCTGCTTCAGTAAGGATTTTGGAAGATAAATTTATAACGGTGTCCTGTGGCGGCTTTAGTGGTCTTTGGCTGTCTAGCAGTCCTTCGAACTTTTTCTGTTGCCTAATTATAACTGCTTGATGTATCCTTTCTGCTTGCGCATTGGTAATGTTATCGAGAGTTCTAGATGTTTGATATTCAAGTATAAAAGCTAATTTTAAATGAATATTTAATAACTTACGAGCGTTTATATCCAAATCGCGTCGAGTAGCTTGTATCCTTTCTCTTACCAATGCCATACTGGCTCGTTTGTAGATGTTCCTTGCACTTTTTGATGTTATGTGGTGTTTCATCTGTAGAGATTTTGGTACTACGTCTTCATCTCGGCATCTAAGGAGAAAAGCTAATTGGCAAAGTAGCTTCTTCTTGTTGTTCCTAAGATCGCCAAAAGTTTTGGCATCCTTCTTCATTTTCTCCCTATAGAGGTTAGCTAACATAGAACGGAAGCTTTCACGGCTGTGGTCAATTAAGAAATCATGGTTGTTGGGAAAAGACCGTGTCAAAATGGAATCACTTTTCGACGTTTCGCTTTCGATTGCACGAGGCGTTTTCAAGGATATACTAATAGCATTCCAGTTAATAAATTTAATTGTGATTCTTTTGTTACAAAATCATTTAAACGTTGATGCATGTAAAAATTTCCACCAAACAAGTAGCTTATGATCGTAATTTTGAACATAATTTAACTCAAGTTTTCTATAAAAATATTACTGTATTATAAATATATGGGAGTTTATATATGGCATGCTGGTCTAATAATATATTCTTATTATCCATTAATATACCGGGTGTCCCTCAGATGTGGCCCACCCTTATAATAACTTTTTTGTTTTTTGAGATAACTTTTTGAAATTTGAGAACCTGTCACGTATAAATAATAATAAAATTTAAACGTTAACACAGTCAACTGTTTGAATCACGTTCACATTATATAAAAAAATTTCATCAATTTTGTTTGTTTTCCACCAAACAAGTAGCTTCTAAGCGGGCCATGAAATAAAATCGAGTGCACAAATCTTTTTTTGACATTTCAGTCAGTTTAAAATTATTTTATTTAGATATCAAGTGCTTTTTTGTCACTGTCTGAATTTTTTAAAAGAACGTATTTTTAATCAGTTTTAACTTAAATTTAAAAATAACAATGAATTCTTCACGCAAAATGTTTACTTATTATAAATATATGACAGCGACAGGAGTTTATATATGCAACTGCAGGGGTTTTTCACAAGGAGAGCTGGTCTAAGAAACAGAATATATTAAAGAAAAACTTATTATCCATATCGAACGAGAGAGAAAAAATATACCGAGGAAAATAGTTTAGTATATTGTAACGATGTTTCGGACTTCTACATTTAATGGATCTTTCTGAATACCGATGTGGACCCACCCTTCAATCCCGATAGGTCACTCTACCAAACTTAAAGAGGAATACCAAAACATTAAACGTTTTAGAGAAAATTTTGTTTTTTTTGAGATAACTTTTTGAAATTTGAGAACGTCGAGAGAAAATATGACTGTTGGGAATGTCACGTATAAATAATAATAAAATACTGGATAAAAATGGTGATTGTTTTAAATATATTTTCATGGAGAAATTAAAAGCAGTATCTTGTCAGTTTATTTATTCTTTATTAACGTTTTCCGCTGTAGCCATAAGATTAACACAGTCAACTGTTTGAATCATGGATCGTCATGCATGATGGCGGATTACTGCTGGACGTTACAAAGGGATTGCCCAGAACAAAGATACAAGAGACGGTCATATACCAAACGTTTCAATAACTTTTTTTATGTTTTATTGGCTTAGTTTTAATTTAATATAACATAATAAAATATTGGCATTCAAAATATACATCAATATAAATAATTTTATTTTTTTTTGTTTTATTTATATGGTGTTTTTCAAACCGGTTGATATTAAATAATCAAAAAAACGGCAGAATAATTCCCTTTTACAAAACGGAGCCAAGAGCTATAGAGGATGGTAGCGAACCAGTAGTTAAATACTTAGGTTCATATCTCGATTTAAGACTTTCATGGGATACACAGCTTGACCATGTTTTATCAAAAATAAATAAATATTACTTCGCACTGCAAAGGCTCAAACAAACAGTTCCCACTACAACCCCCAAAACAGCATACTATGCATTTGTATACCCACATCTTAGCTATAACATAATGCTTTGGGGATAATCGACCACAATAAGTAGAATATTTGTGGGACAGAAAAGAATCATGCGGCTCAAATTTGGACTAAAACCTACAGAAACGTGCAAAGAAACATTTAAAGTCCAAAAGATTCTCACACTGACATGTATATATATTCTCAAGTGTTCTGTATTTGTATATAAGAAAACACAAAGGTTCACAAGTGATGCTGAGAATCATGAATATCAAACAAGAAATCGCATGACCTCGTCTTTCCAGTACACAAGTCTACATTCTTTGAAAAATCTCCGTACTATGCTGGTATTAGAATATTTAACAAACTACCAAACGAATTGAAGACAGCAAGTACCATCAGACAATTCCGCAGTCGCATAATGGTCTATCTGTTAGAAAAGTCGTTCTACAACCTGAGGGAGTTCCTAGACAGATAAGGCAATTGAACATAATAATGCACTTTTTTCTGGATGTACTATCTTTTTTATACAGTTTATAACGCCGAATTTTACCACTTAGACTGAAAAGTGTTTGTTGAGTTTTTTCTTCTGTTGATTTTCTTTTTAATTTTGTTGAATTTGGCGTAGTGACATTGACATTAAATTATTCATTGATAATAATGTAGTTTTTTCTGGAGATTACGAATCTGGAAAAAAAACTGCACCTTTCCATTTAACATTTAAAAGTTACCCCCCACCTCTAAACAGTGGAAAGGATTAAAACATTACTTACTCCGTCAAAAAATGTGCCCCAACGACCCATTGCATCCCTAGAAATTTCATTTATTTTCCGTTATCTCAATATCGCTTTGTAACACTTTAAAAGGACCACCCGGTATACATTTTGTCTTCACTGCAGCTACTGCAGAAAATCCAGTTTCGCAAAGATAAGATGAAGGAAATGGTAAAACTAGACGATGAGCTTTTTCTTCCTGTGCAGAAAATTGATTTGTAGATTTCTGAACCATCTTGCAGTTATTAAGTTTTCAGTTATTATAAAATTCCTCCCTAAAAACGTAAACTACAATAATCTCATCAAGTTTAATTGAGAAAACTCTGTCACGTCTGCAGCTTTGACAAAAGTTGCTGTATATATACCTTCAGATATATCGCCAATTCGACTTTCGCTTCTCATAAGATCTTAGTTTAGCCGCAAAAACTCCCAAGATTTATTAATATTCTTGCTATGAACTGTTTCCAAGTGCCGTTTAAGCTTGCTAGGTTTCATACTGTCTGCCGCCAAAATTTTACAACAAATTACCCACAAAAGCTTTTCTACGCCATTAACTTTAGTTATCGTAAATCTAAAATTTAAATATTATTTAGAATATTTTCTTGATTTAACCTTCGGAGCAATGCCTTGTGAGATCTTGCTGATATTTCACGGTCCTCCCAGGGTCCTTTGCACTGAATTAAAAATGTATGCTTAAAAATTTTACTTATCAACAAATGTGGCTGTTGTTATAATGTCTGTACAGAGGAGTTTAAAGCGTCCTGATTACGATTTTAACAACCAAAATTTTACACCACGTATATATTTTGAGTCATAGTCACTTACTTTTATTATATTCCCACATTTTTTTATAATTTTTATATATTTTTATGAATATGTTTAAATCAAGAAAAAAAAATCAAGTTTTATTTGCAAAAATACACATGAAAATACATGTATAGTATCCCTTTTGTAGACAGCTTTTTTGCAAATGCTGACTTTCATTTATACACTGACATGCAAAAGAAGGGACGACCTAAATATTTAGGTATATTTTGAAAAGCTATATCTTTTGAACGCCATATCGCATTTTGTTGCGCTTTACATCAATCAAAAGGAAATTTCATAGACAGTAATTCTGCATTTATGTTTTCCCAACTTATTTCATTGTTTTTAAATACAGAGTGTAATACGAAACATTGTTTTTTTGCAAATTTTTAAAACGCCCTGTAGAGTAACGTAACTTCAGAAAAGAAGTTAATCATAGTTTATAATTTAGACTTGTCTTTTAGGATTATTACGGCTTTTGATTCGTTGCTCTATCTCTATTGTTAAAGGAGATACAATGTTTAATGTAAAACATTGTATTTTATTATTTTATTATTTTTTATTTAAGAGTAAATACATAAAGGTTAATTACAAATCCCAGCTTAGGATTTACAAATAAATAACTAATATTTGGTATTTTTGCCTGTAGCACAAATTACTGATTCTAGACGCCTCGGCATACTTCTTATTAATCGTGCAACGGCCTCTTGTGGAATATTGTTCCACATTTCTACAAGCGCCATGCCAAATTCTTTTAAATTCTGTGGCACACAAGGTTGTTTTATTAAGCATTGTCTCAGTTAGTCCAATAAACATTCTATTGGGTTTAAGTCTAGCCTTCCCGCAGGCCATGGTAAACGTTCTATATCATTATTATCCATATACTCAATTACAATACCTGCAACGTGGAATCGCGCATTGTCATGCATACAAATAAAGTCTTGGCCTATAAGGTAGGCAAACGGAATAACACACTGCTCTGGTACGTCGATATATCCCTAAGCATTTAAAGAATTTCTTGGTAGCACACAAAGTTGTACGATGATCTAAAAAATACCTCCCCATGAACCATCCCCACATTTTTCTTTTTCGTTTCTTGTTCGTATCTTTCCCCAGGCCGTCTCCAAACTTTCTGTCTTCCATCAGATGATTTCAAACAGAAGCGTGACTCGTCAGAAAATAAAACCTTGGATCACCGCTACTCATCCTACTGTCCCTACTCATTAGCGAAATTGATGCGAGTCCTTCGATGTAATGACAATAAACCTCTCATTGATATTGGAGACGACCCGACACGATCTTTCTTGCAGTGGCGGCTCGTGATAAATTATATTGGGAGGTCAATAACAAATTTAAAAATAGGCTTACTTAAAATAAAAATAAATATCTTATCTTTAAATTGAGCTTTAAACTCTCTTGAAGTTCGGGTCTACTCTTCGTTCTTTAGAATTGGAAAAATGCTCAATGACACGTTCATTAAAATTGCAGGCACATTCCTATTATAAACGATTTCTCGATACTTAATATTGCTAAAGCGGATAGTTTATCTTGGCCCAACTCCTCAACAAAATTTATAAACCCTCGAAAAACCTCTGGATTTTCAGACAAAGCCGTTTCATCATGGCCACGTAGTGCCAGTTCGAATGCCCCACAAAATTTTACACAATCTATAATTTTATTTAAAATATAACCATTTTTGGATACATTTTCATAAACTGTGTCTAGCTGAGTGCGAATATCAACACTTCCGATCGTAGCATAGTTCACCGAACATTTCATGTGATCTGCAGAAAACACATGTTTTTTTTATTTTCCGAGTCCTTAGAAAACAACAAACAAACATAACAGTAAAAGAGTACTTTCCAATCACATATCCAGTTAGCTAAATCGTACCTACTTTTGCGAAAGTTTCGATGAACCTCTTTATTTTTGTCTTCACTAGTTTGTCGTATACTAAGTTCTGGCAAATTTCGACTACTTACCTTGAATTCGGTTATTTTCTCAAAATTAAGTTCGTTAGCACTCTTTAGTTGTTCAATTTTTTGCATTACCAACATTATATTTCATCCACATTCACAACTCAAACACCTTGAAATTGGTTATTTTTGCAAAATTAAGTTCGTAAGCACTTTCTAGTTGTTTATTTTTTTGCACTATTCACTACCAACATTTTATTTCTTGTATATTTCGAACTCACTCATGTATCATAAAAACAAAAATATATATATTACAAAAAACAGTATATAAATCAATTTTCGCGACCTCTGAACAATTGAACTTGCCGACGTCATGCCGACGATCGATGGAATTATGAGAAGAGACCGGCTGATGACCCAAATCGCGATTTAATATTCCATTTGCTATCACGTTCGGCTGCCGCTCGGTAGCTGTGAAATCTTCGGGTACTTTCGTCAAGCTTTAAGGTAATCAGGGCAATTCGGACTGCCCAACCTAGCTTAGTATACCCTATTTTATTATGCCTAAGGAACGCAACGAGACCATTCGAAGTGCCGCGCACGGCTAATAGTGTAGCGTATTTAACTTTTCCCAAGGTTCGCGTTTTATTACAACTATTAGGAGGGACAGTCAAACAAATAATTTATTTTCTGAATTATTTTTGGGGGATCATTGACCAAATGACCCTATGGATGAGCCGCCACTGCCTTCTTGTATACTGCCCAGTATCAAAAAGCCTTTTTCTTCCTCTTCTGGCTGTCGCTTCTAGTATACCCACTTTTCTGGCAGCGTAACTAACACCATTGCCTTCATCTAGTAAATCAAAATACAAGAGTTCTAACCACACTACACCACAACTTGTTACGTTCTGGACGCGCGTTTCGCTAACCAAGTTAGCATCATCAGCAGATGGTATAAACTAAAGTAACTTATCCTAACCGAGACTATTTATAGATAAATGTGGTCACACTTGGTCGCGCCCGACTGCACCGTTGTCAAGTAAACAATAGAGGGGACTATAGGGAATAGGCCCTCTGTCTTTATTTGGTGCTTTCTTACCACATTTAACTATTTCTATACTCTCAAATGCATCCAATAATCTATTATTAGATACATTTTTAATCAACTTAAGATTATTTATTCCTCTTTGGTGATTGTTTTCTAAAGCATGTTGGGCAACGCTTGACTTTTCTGTTCTTCCGTATCTTAAATGTGTCATGTGTTCTTTAAAAAGTGTTTAGTTTGTCCAACATATTTTAGATCGCAGTCATTACAGCTAATTTCATAGATGCCACTATTCTCCTTCAAGTCGACTTTGTCTTTAGGGTTTCCAATGAGATTTTTCACACTGTTCTCCGTTTTGTAGGCTACTCTAAAACCTACGTTTTTAAATACTTTTTCTAGACCGCTCGTATATCTGGGATCATATGGGATTACTATTTCTTATGCTTATATCTATTTACTAATTTATGTACAAAATTACCATTATATCCATTACTTTTAGCTATATTTTTAATCCGATTCATTTCATTGTTAAAACGTTCTTTACTTAATGGAAAATTGACTAATCTGTGAGTTAAGAAATGAAATGCTGCCATTTTGACGGCAATGAAATGAGTCGGATGTTATATACCTATCAGTATTAGTAAATTTCCTATAAATATCAAATTCGTCAAATTTATCAATATTAAAATTTAAATATTTAATATCAAAATTTATCGTTATTTCTAATAACTAACGTGTCGAGAAAAGGTAATTGCCCATTGTTCTCCTTTTCGTACGTAAAATTAATAGAAGGATATTTTGTTTAATGTTTCTAAGAGAAAGTGTCCAAATTTTCTGTTTTAGTATCAAAATTAGCAAATATATCGTCTACATATCTATACCACACCCTTGGGAAATACTTGAGTTCTTTTTTGAACGGGGTTTCTAATCTATCCTTAAACAAATTTGCAAGGAACGGAGATAAGCAATTGCCCATCGCAGTTCCCTCAAGTTGTTTATAATATTTATTGTTGAACTGAAAAAAATTTTGATTCATACATAATTTTGTAAGAAGTAAATATTCATCAATAATTTATTTCTTTAAATTGTTGATTTCAAGTAGTTCCTTTAGGTACTCTAAAGCTAGTGGTATGGGTGCACTAGGAAACAATGAGCTTACATCAAAAGATTTTAAAATTTCACCTTCTTTTAAGTGAACATTCTTAATTTTATCTAAGAATTCTAACGAGTTAGTAACCTCAAAGTTATCGTACGAGATATTTAATCTGCCGAATTCTTCTACTAACCATTTTTAAAAACGGTTCTTCTTAGATAAAATTAAGAATGTTCACTTAAAAGAAGGTGAAATTTTAATATCTTTTGATGTAAGCTCATTGTTTCCTAGTGTACACATATCTCTAGCTTTAGAGTACCTAAAGAAACTACTTGAAATCAATAATTTGAAGAAAGAAATTATTGATGAATATTTACTTCTTACAAAATTATGTATGAATCAAATTTTTTTTCAGTTCAACAATAAATATTATAAGCAACTTGAGGGAACTGCGATGGGCAATTGTTTATCTCCGTTCCTTGCAAATTTGTTTATGGGTAGATTAGAAATCCAGTTCAAAAAAGAACTCAAGTATTTCCCAAGGGTGTGGTATAGATATGTAGACGATATATTTGCTATTTTTGATACTAAAACAAAAAAATTGGACACTGTCTTAGAAACATTAAACAATAAATATCCTTCTATTAATTTTACGTACGAAAAGGAGAACAATGGGCAATTACCTTTTCTCGACACGTTAGTTATTAGAAATAACGATAAATTCGAATTTGATATTTATAGGAAATTTACTAATACTGATAGGTATATAACATCCGACTCATTTCATTGCCGTCAACACAAAATGGCAGCATTTCATTTCTTAACTCACAGATTAGTCAATTTTCCTTTAAGTAAAGAAAGTTATAACAATGAAATGAATCGGATTAAAAATATAGCTAAAAGTAATGGATATAATGGTAATTTTTTGCATAAATTAGTAAATAGACATAAGCATAAGAAATAGTAATCCCATATGATCCCAGATATACGAGAGGTCTAGAAAAAGTATTTAAAAACGTAGGTTTTAGAGTAGCCTACAAAACGGAGAACAGTTTGAAAAATCTCCTTGGAAACCCTAAAGACAAAGTCGACTTGAAGGAGAGGAGTGGCATCTATGAAATTAGCTGTAATGACTGCGATCTAAAATATGTTGGGCAAACTAAACGCTCCATAAACATTCGTTTTAAAGAACACATGGCACATTTAAGATACGGAAGAACAGAAAAGTCAAGCGTTGCCCAACACGCTTTAGAAAACAATCACCAAATTGGAATAAATAATCGTAAGTTGAGTAAAAATGTATCTAATAATAGATTATTGAATAGTCCCCTCTATTGTTTACTTGACAACGGTGCAGTCGGGCGCAACCAAGTTTGACCACATTTACCTATAAATAGTCTGGGTTAGGATAAGGTACTTTAGTTTATATCATCTGCTAATGATGCTAACTTGGTTAGCGAAACGCGCGTCCAGAACGTAACAAGTTGTGGTGTAGTGTGGTTAGAACTCTTGTATTTTGATTTATCGTCCACCACAGGTTCAAGTGTTAGGATTCATCTAGTAAAGCAATACTTTTGGCTACGTTCTCTGTAGTTACTTGTCTAGCCATTTTAACTATTAGATACAAATTTGAATGGCACAGATCTTATTATTTAATAATTTGACGTTTATTTGACATTTCGAGATACTCTAACAAAACACAAATGGCCTTCTGACAGTTTTATTTTCCAAGGCTACTAAATATTTTTGAGGACTTGCGAGTCTGTATGGATAATATGGTAATAATGTAATGTTTTACATTAAACATTGTATCTCCTTTAAAAATAGAGATAGAGCAATGAATCAAAAGCCAAAATAATCCTAGAAGATAGGTCTAAATTTTACGATTTACTATTTTTCTGTAGTTACGTTATTCCACAGAGTGGTCCAAAAATTTGCGAAAAAAACATTGTCTCATATTACACCCTGTATAAAAAAACAATGGAATAAGTTGACAAAAACAGAAATGCAAAAATAGTGTCAATGAAATTTTCTTACGACTGATGCAAAGCGCAACAAACTGCGATAAGGCATTCAAAAGATATAACCCTTCAAAACATACCATTATCAAAAAACTCGTAATCCGATTAAATTTAAATTTTGCACAAAAAACAAGCATCATATAGGAATGAAGTTGTAAAGTTTTGGTGTGAATCGAAAATGGCGAAACACACACGACAAACGTTGAAACAACGCATCTGACGGTTTTACCTAAATTCATTTAAAAACTATTCAAAACATGAAATTTAAAACTTCAACGCTGGCAAAACCTATTTTGGTTGGCACATGTTGCTTATATAACTTTAACTATGTGTAAAAGTGTTAAATTTATCGTAAAAAAGTAAACTAGATAGAATAACGGTCTATTGATGTACACTTTTATGTCTAACGATCTGCTTAATTGCAATTTAGGTCAGGTTATGGGTCAGCTAGCACAATGTATACATACAAAAAATAAGTTAAAGCAGTCAGTCTCGCACTGCAATAAAAATTCTAGTTTCATTTATTTTATGCGTATATACACTGTGCAAGAAAATTCTGACATTCAATAGCTTATTCAATGTGGCTTTGAGAACGATTCTATTTTCTTTCTTTTTTGAGATATGTTGAAGAAACAAAAAAATTGCATTTTCGGAAAAGTGCGGCATTTTCCTCATTTCAAATATTTTTAAAATATGTGAAAACATTATTGCGGCACTGTTTCTTTCTTATGGTGGTCATTTTGTTCTTTCGCCTAATTAAAAAGAACATTTTTTTTCTTTCTTATGAGGTATAAATAATACTTCATAAAAATATTTTATTTTTATGTCAAAAAACGGCTAAGGTTATATATTCACGTTTTAGAGTTCCTAGATGCAAAAAAAACATGTTTTCTCAATTCCGTGACAGCTGACAGTTCGTGGCATAGCTAAAAAAGTGATTACCCGATGTAGTTCAAATTTTTGACCATAAATTAAAAGTTATAAGAGAATAACTTGGCAACATTTTGGTAAAATTCTAATAGGCTAGAACAAAATGACGGCCTAGTGAATTGTTAAAAAAAACTATTACTAAAAAAACTAATTATCAAATGTTTCTCAAATTTGGCTCGAAAATCAAGTATTATGTAGTAAAATTTTGGTACGAATACAAGATGGTGGAACAAAATGGCGGCTTAATGCACTATGTAAAATGCGGAACCCGAAAGTAAACCGGGCGGTCCTTAAAATAAAGGCTCATAATCTTAAGCAAGCGGAAAAGTAAAATGTGTGTACGCAAATAAATTTTATGTTATTTTATTTGTTGTAATAGTTTGCCGCTTCACCTATAAAGTGCGCCAGCTAAGCAGTACGAAAAATTAAGTAAGGATTTAGTAAATTTTGCACTGGTCCACTTGTAATTGGGATGTGCCTAGAGTCTCCATGCACTTGCCGCTAGAAGGTTCCAGCTATTTCCGGTGGCGCCTATACATTTCGAGCATTTGTTGTTTTCATTTCTATATAAATGCGTTGCTTTGAATTTGAATTATTATTTCGAAGTAACGATGGCGAGCAAAAGAGGAAAAACAATTCGAAGCGGTGCACGTGAAGTTATTGCGGGCGTGATAGAGGCCTGTACTAGAGAAGCTGAAAATAATAGTTTGACTATTTCAATTCAAAATCGAACAGAACGCGCTGCATTTTACACTGGTGTTTCGGAAAGTAATGTAAGAAAAATTCAAAGAGAACATAATGATCGCTCATGTTCTACCTCACCTTTAAAATCTCCTGACAAAAAAGACCCCGATTATCATACAAAGATAAAATTGACGATGGCGATTTTCAAGTAATTCGACGAACAATAGAGGATTTTTATATAAACTTGAAGAAGGTTCCGACCTGCAAACCCCTACTTCGTGCTGTAAAGAACAAAATAGATTTTCCGTACGGGTATAAAACCTTAAATCGGCTTTTGCGATCAAATGGTTTTGTTTGGCGCAAGTGCCAAAATAAAGGAAAATTGCTCATTAAGAGACCAAATATTTTTCACTGGCGGGTGAAATATCTATCAACTGTTTGGCAATATAGGCAAGAAGGACGCAATATTGTGTATCTAGACGAAACCTGGGTAGATAATGATATGACAGTGAACAAATGGCAAAGTGAAAATGTTACAGGTGTTGTTCAGAGAATCCGCTCTAGTAGTCGCTTTATTATAGTTCATGCTGGTTCAGAAGCCGGTTTTCTTCCAGGTGCTGCTTTAGTTTTTTGCTGGGGACTAACAACTGGAGACTATCATGGACAGATGAATAGAGATAACATTCCTCCCAAATCAGTCGTGGTAACGGATAATGCGTCTTATTATTCTCACGTAGAAGATAAAGTGCCAACTAAATACTCTACAAAAGCTCATATGATATCGTGGCTTAAGTCGAACAATCTTGTATGTGATCCAACATGGAGAAAATATCAATTATATGAAGTAATATCAGCCAACAAGCCTAGAGAAAAAAAGTATAAAATTGACGGTCTTTTACGTAACCTCGGTCATACACCTCTAAGGCTGCCCCCATGCAAGTGCGATCTCAACGGTTATTGATAATTTAGTTATCACACTGAGATCTTCAAGTAGTGACGACGAAACCTCATCATTTTCAGAGGAAGACAACGATTTAGAAGGAATCGAACCATTAGAATCACAGCAGTCAACCTCAAAAATAACTTAGTTTTTTTTCATATATTTTGTAAAATTGTTCATAAAGCAGCTGTCAATAAACTGCTTCAAATATTAATTTTCTGTTCAATACCGGGTGTCAAAAAATATCTAATATTGCAATTAATATTTGAAAAACTACAGAACTCATATTTTTCCAAAATTAACACATCAATGTAGTTATAGTAGGGGAGCCAGCACTGATTCCAGTGAACAAGATTTTTCAAAATTTTAACTTATGCAGTTCGACTTTGGGCTATTTGGGTTTGTCTCCGTCTGTCATATTACTTTGTACAGGGGGCGTCATTGTGAAGTACTATACAGGGCGTTTCCTAATTGCGTGCTAATTTTAAAGGGAGGTGATTCTTGGACCTTTTTAAGAAAGAAGTTTAATATGCACCTAAAAGTCTTAACTTTGGAGAAACAGAGTTTTAAAAGAACATTTTTTTTTGAAATCCTAATTCTGATGCTATTATAGATAAATAACTGGGTGAAATTTGATATACGTCTTTTATGCATAAATAAAAAAATATATTACTTCACAATGACGGCCCCTGTATAAAGTAATATGACAAACGGAGACAGACGGCCACTTTTGGCATACTCGAGTAGCCAAAGGTCGAACTGGCTGCCCTTGTAAAATCTGGTCTTGTAAATCATGTATCACTATACTGGGTGGTCCAAAAATAGTGGACGCAGGCAGTAGCCCGCTAACCGTTAATGACAGAACTCAATAAAAAATTAATTTATAGGTAAATCGATCAAGAAAAATCAAAATTATATCATTTTAAAATTCGAAAGTTCGCCGTTTTTGCAACACAAAAGAGATATAGAAGTGCAGTACATGAAAGAAAACAGACAAATATAGATAAAGGTTCATTAAGCATAGTTACATTTTTTAATTATCTGAAGTGCGTATAGTCAAAAAGGAGTGCCATATTATTTAAAGAACGACGGGACACCATTGGTTTAAAGAGATTTCTTGGCCGACCTTCCTAAACCGACTGACTCCGCCCGGTTTTCTTTCGTTTCCCGCACTTTATCAAACACAGCAAATTTATAACCAGAAAGATGCCACCCATTTGATAATAATGATGTTCTATTAAAAAATATATTTGTTGGATTTGCTACACATTTTTAAGATATCCCGTACATATAAATAATAATTAGTTCAAAACTACGTAGTAAACTCCCACTTTTATATCCAATAAACCAATATTGAGAGTGGCCAATAGCCCTCGACATAGAAGCATATGCATAGAAAATCAGTATTTGAACCCCTAAAAACCACGAACAGCATAAGAAATTCCCCATCCTGACGTGTTTCAAATTTCATGCAGTTATCTACAATAGCATCAGAATTGGGATGAAAAAAAATGTTTTCTTTTTAAACTTTACCATCCTGTATTTCAAAAGTTAAGCCTTTTGGGACATAAAAACACCTCCTTTAACATCAGCACGCAATTAGGATACGCCCTGTATATTACTTCACCATGACGGCCCCTGTATAAAGTAATATGACAAACGGAGACAGACGGCCACTTTTGGCATACTCGAGTAGCCAAAGGTCGAACTGGCTGCCCTTGTAAAATCTGGTCTTGTAAATCATGTATCACTATACTGGGTGGTCCAAAAATAGTGGACGCAGGCAGTAGCCCGCTAACCGTTAATGACAGAACTCAATAAAAAATTAATTTATAGGTAAATCGATCAAGAAAAATCAAAATTAAATCATTTTAAAATTCGAAAGTTCGCCGTTTTTGCAACACAAAAGAGATATAGAAGTGCGGTACATGAAAGAAAACAGACAAATATAGATAAAGGTTCATTAAGCATAGTTACATTTTTTAATTATCTGAAGTGCGTATAGTCAAAAAGGAGTGCCATATTATTTAAAGAACGACGGGACACCACTGGTTTAAAGAGATTTCTTGGCCGACCTTCCTAAACCGACTTACTCCGCCCGGTTTTCTTTCGTGTCCCGCACTTTATCAAACACAGCAAATTTATAACCAGAAAGATGCCACCCATTTGATAATAATGACGTTCTATTAAAAAATATATTTGTTGGATTTGCTACACATTTTTAAGATATCCCGTACATATAGGGTAAAGTTGGGTATATCGTACCGTCGGCTAAATCGTACCACCTCGATATTTTAAAACTGGCGGGAAATTTGTGACATTTAACATTTAGAAACGGTCAAGCTATGTCCTAAACTCATCACTTCCGATTGTTAGTAGTCTCTGCTTATTGAGAACAGTCTAGTATCAGTTTTTCGTTTCGGACCTAGGTAATAGTAGTTTTAAGGCCCATAATCTAAGGCATTTCTGCAGTCTGAGGTAATTATTACATTTTTTGAACCTAACTATCAAAAAATATAGCTTGTTTATGTATATTTTGCATGTTTACATTCATTCTAAAGTTAGATCAAACATTTTTAGGTTAAAATATTTTACCACTGTGACTGTTGGGTATATCGTACCCCTTGCATGTCTGGTAAATCGTACTGGTACGATTTACCCGACTGTGTTGAATTTTTATTTTACTATGGTAGTGATAATTTTACAGCTGTAACTGGTGTTTTTTTTAGAATAAGTTTAAAAAGAAAATATGGATTATGGACATCAGAAGACATGGAAAAGGCCCTTGCTGCTCATAGAAGTGGCCAATGCGGCAATGTCCAGAAATTTTAATATTCCAAAACCAACTCTTAAGAGACACTTGGACTCTAAAAACGTCAAAGCAAATAATTCCATTAAATCCGCTGGACGCCTTACTGTCTTGCCAAAGCAAATTGAAGATCAGTTGGTTACTCACATATTAAAATTAGAAGAGTGTCTTTTTGGAATAAACATAACCGATGTACGAAAGTTAGCGTTTCAAATAGCTACAAAAAATGGTATTAAAAACCAGTTTAATCAACAAAAACAGATGGCCGGCAAAGATTGGTACTATGCGTTTTTAAAGCGACACCCTCAACTTAGTTTACGGCAACCAGAGTCCACATCAATGGCTCGAGCCAAAGGATTTAACAAAGAACGTGTTTACGAGTTTTTTGACATCCTAGAAAAAATTTGCGATGAACACAAATTTTTAATGTAGATGAATCTGGTTACTCTACTGTACAAAAGAAAAATAGAAAAATATTGGCC
Source organism: Kuschelorhynchus macadamiae (assembly GCA_030620095.1). Classification (NCBI taxonomy): domain Eukaryota; kingdom Metazoa; phylum Arthropoda; class Insecta; order Coleoptera; family Curculionidae; genus Kuschelorhynchus; species Kuschelorhynchus macadamiae. Next base: position 170,198 of record JAUTXW010001067.1, read on the forward strand.
CAAAAAGGGAAAAACCAAATAGGAATTCTGGCTAGTGGAGAACGGGGTACCAACACAACAGCAGTCTGTTGTGTTAGCGCTGCTGGAGTTTATGTACCGCCTATGATAATTTTTAAACGAAAAAGGCATTGCGATGAATTAAAAGTTGGGGCTCCACCTGGTAGTATTATTGAAATTTCTGATACTGGATATATCAATTCTGAGATATTTGTTAAATGGCTAAAATTTTTTATTGAGTTTGTTAGACCCAGTACAAAAAAAAAAGTTTTGCTTTTATTGGATGGGCATACCACCCACTCCCGAAATTTGGAAGCCCTGGAACTTGCGAGAACCCATGGCGTTATACTGCTTCAGTTGCCCGGCCATACAACACATAGACTTCAGCCCTTAGATGTGGCGTTTTTTAAGCCTTTGCAGGCCTACTGTGACCAAGCAGTAGTAAAGTGGCTTCGCACAAATCCAGGGTTAGTAGTAACTCAATTTCAAATATCCCAGATAATAGCTGAAGCTTATGGAAGAGCAGCTACTATAGAAAATGCTATTGGAGGATTTCGGGGAAGTGGAATTTGGCCTATTGATCGCCATGTTTTTAAAGAACATCAATTTGCCGCAGCAGAAATTTTGAACAATAACATAGACGAATTAGAAACTTCATCTGTATCTGAAAACTTAAATAGAGAGGAAGTGCAACATGATCCTAACGTTGAAACTTTAAATGATATGCCCCAAGAAGAGTCCCTTAGCGATAACCTAATTTGCACCACTCAAAATGAGACTCAAATGGAAGTTTCTATTGAAGATCTCTGTCCTATACCCAAAATGACTCCCCAAATAGTTAAACGAAAGAAGAGGGGTTCCCAGCCGGCTGTAGTTTTAACAAGTACACCGCATAAAGAGTATTTAGAAGCTATGAAAGACAAACATACACCAAAGGTCCAAAAAGTAAAAGCTGTAAAACGCCAAGTGTTCTCTAAAACATCTGCTTCAAAGAAAAAATTAAAGTCCGATCTCGTTTCTATTCCAAGCACATCAGCATTATCATCTTCACAACCTGTGTACTCTAAATCTACTACATTAAAGAAAAAATCACAGTCCGATCTTGATTCTATCCCGAGCACATCCGCATCATCTTCTTCACAGCCTGTGATTCAAATAGAAGTTAACGAACAAGAGTGGTATTGTGAAATTTGTGAAGAATTTTCAGTGGAAAATATGATTCAGTGTTTGCTTTGTAAAAAGTGGTTTCATGAAAAATGCGTCACAATAAAATCAAAATTAAATTATTATTGTGTTTTTTGCTCTTGTTAATTTTAATTTGTAATAAAATTTTGTAACAAAGTTGTTGTTTTGCCTTATTTTTCCCAAATTTGTTAATGGTCCAATTTAGCCGACATTTACTTTTATGTCTGGTACGATATACCTACCAAGAGGTACGATATTGACGACCAGTTGGGTAAATCGTAGCGATTCCGCTTTTTTTTTGCAATTAACTGAGAAATATATCAAAACCATACATTTTTGCTGCCGTTTATTGATAGATAAATGCCTAAAGTATCCAAAAATATTGTTATTTTGATAAATATCTTATTATCAAGTATTTTATGTTGGTTTTAATAAACCCGGTACGATATACCCGACTTTACCCTAAATAATAATTAGTTCAAAACTACGTAGTAAACTCCCACTTTTATATTCAATAAACCAATATTGAGAGCGGCCAATAGCCCTAGACATAGAAGCATATGCATAGAAAATCAGTATTTGAGCCCCTAAAAACCACGAACAGCATAAGAAATTCCCCATCCTGACTCATTCAATAGTTTCAGGTGTACGAATTGTTCTTCGACGTCCAGGTTTCTTTAAATTTTGCACAAAATCATTTACACGCCAGTGGTGAACATATGCATGACAGTTTTACGAAGCAATGACATGACCCCTAGTGTTGTTGTTAAATTGACGACAGAACGCACGCCTTACTTCTTCTGTTGAGTTACTTCCTAGGTAAGTTTCTCGTTGCTGAACTGAATAAACTATCAAGATTAAAACTAAACGCTAAATTATGTATCAAAACCTATTGACAATTAACTAATTTGTGAGAAAAATGACGTTTTACGAAAATCAATGTTTTCGCAGTTTTTTGACAAACGCCTACTTGATTAATAACATGTCGATTAAAATCCCAAAGGCCATAGAAGATAATGATATAAAGAAAAACGTACTGACTTGACTCATAGAATTTATTTCAATATTAAAATAGGTAGTATATTATGGGGAACCCTGTGTATATACATAAACTGGAAAAATTGTTGTACGAATTCAAGATGATCGAACAAAATGGCGTAAAAATAAAATGTTTAAAAATCAAACACAAACATTAAATGTAATGTAGGGAAAGCTGGTAAAATTTTGTCACGAATTCAACATGACTGAACAAAATGGTATACAAATAAAATTAAAAAATCATTGTAAAATGCTTATAAAATAAGTATTCAATTTATTTTTAATTACACTGGCCGACAAGATTTTTCTAACACAGACCAGCTCATTATTTTCACAAATAACCTAAATAGAACCTTTTATATTGGCATTTAAACAATTTTATTGTGGGACGGCTAAAATGGGCCCATTTTACAAAGGAAAAATTACCTAGACTGGGTTGTTTACAACATTAGACATAAAATATACGTTAAACATCACTCTTCTGTTGAGTTTCAAATTGACTGGTTTTCTGTGTATCGATAAGCAAGTGTATGTGAGGACGAGAATGTCGAGTCAAAGGCGCCGAAGTTGCAAATTTCTCCTGACAAATTTTGTTATATTTGTGGAGAATTTCTGGTGAAATCACAAGCCAGGCCATTTTCCGAAAATGTAAAAAAGCCTTGGTGTGTTAATTGGGGATCAAGATAAGCGGTGGGCTCCCCATGTATGCTGTATTAGTTGTAGTGTATCATTGGTGCAGTGGATGAAGAGAAAGAGAAAAATTATGCCTTTTGCAGTTCCAATGGTATGTCGAGAACCCACCAATCATTTTGACGATTGTTATTTTTGCCTGACAAAGACTGAAGGTTATTCCAAAAAGGGAAAGCACAATATAGAATATCCGAATTTGCAATCTGCCATACGACTTGTTCCTCATAATGCAAATTTGCCAGTGCAGATTGCGCCTTTAAATTGGCAAGCTATTGATTTGGGAGATAATAGAGATAACGCATCATCAGGCAGCTCAGGAGAACAGTGCACTAATCCCACTTTTACCACAGGTCCCAGTTCCGGTGAGCTACATTTGATTGTTCAAAGTGATTTAAATGATTTAGTACGTGATTTGTGGTTATCCAAGCAACAGTCAGAACTTCTGGGTTCCCGCCTTAGGGAATGGAACCTATTGGCCAAAGAAACAAGAATTACGAATTTCAGAAAAATAAATGCTATGTTTTCTGAATTCTACAGTATAGAAAATTCGTTGTGCTCGTGTACTGATATAGACAGTTTAATGCAGGAACTTGATATTGAACATTCTCCCCGTGAGGGGCGCTTATTCATAGACTCATCTAAATATAGCTTAAAAGCTGTGTTGTTGCATAATGGAAATTTAAAACCCTCTATACCAGTTGCCCATTCAGTTGCAATGAAAGAAAATTATGAAAATATGCGCACGATTTCGGATAAAATAAACTACAATAGGCATAAATGGCAGAAATAATGACTTTTTACTCAACAAAGTGTCAAAGGTCGCCAGTGATAATCTAACTTCGCAGTATTGGATTCACGAGAACTCCCCTCCACTGGCAGTTGCTTTTACTGAAACAGCAGTACTCCATAACCAAATAGCCACATGTGATAACCTGCCTTTTTTCTCTGGAAAATTTGAAAATATTTTGATAAATCCTGATATTACGATTCCACAATATGCAGACTCTTCGGAGCTTAAGAATAGTTTAGTTAAGGAAATTATCATCTCTTCACCAGGTGCCATTACAATTTATACAGATGGTTCTAAAAGACCGGAAGGTGTTGGATTTGCAGTTTCCGTAGCTAGCGAAAACATTATAGGATCTTTCAAAATGCACCCCATTTCATCAATTTTCACAGCTGAGGTATGTGCTATCAGGCAAGCGTTAAACCACATCAAACAAACCAAGTATTCTTCGCACTACATAATATTGACAGATTCAATGTCAAGCCTTAAAGCCATCGAGAATAAACGAAAGAATATATATAAAACTCCACTAATCTTCGGATATTCCAAAAAGGGAAAGCACAATATAGAATATCCGAATTTGCAATCTGCCATACGACTTGTTCCTCATAATGCAAATTTGCCGGTGCCGATTGCGCCTTTAAATTGGCAAGCTATTGATTTGGGAGATAATAGAGATAACGCATCATCAGGCAGCTCAGGAGAACAGTGCACTAATCCCACTTTTACCACAGGTCCCAGTTCCGGCGAGCCACATTTGATTGTTCAAAGTGAATTAAATGATTTAGTACGTGATTTGTGGTTATCCAAGCAACAGTTAGAACTTCTGGGTTCCCGTCTTAAGGAATGGAACCTATTGGCCAAAGAAACAAAAATTACGAATTTCAGAAAAAGAAATGCTATGTTTTCTGAATTCTACAGTATAGAAAATTCGTTGTGCTCGTGTACTGATATAGACAGTTTAATGCAGGAACTTGATATTGAACATTCTCCCCGTGAGTGGCACTTATTCATAGACTCATCTAAATATAGCTTAAAAGCTGTGTTGTTGCATAATGGAAATTTAAAACCCTCTATACCAGTTGCCCATTCAGTTGCAATGAAAGAAAATTATGAAAATATGCGCACGATTTCGGATAAAATAAACTACAATAGGTATAAATGGCAGATATGTGGGGACTTAAAAGTTATAGCGATTTTAGTGGGACTTCAGACAAAATATTGCTGTTTTCTTTGTTTATGGGACAGTCGTGCAATACATCAGCACTATGTAACAAAAATTTGGCCAGAAAGAAGCGAATTTCAACCGGGATCTCAAAATGTTAAATTTACACCTCTTGTTGACCAAAAATGTCTCTTCACATTAAACTTAGGCTGATGAAAAACTTTGTGAAGGCTTTGAGTAAAGATGGTGATGGATTTAAATACCTACACAAGTCCAGTTAAGTTCTCCAGTTAAGTGATGCCCAATTAAAAGGCATTTTTATTGGGCCACAAATCAGAAAATTGCTGGACGATGTCAATTTTACGGAAAAGCTTACCAGGCAGAAACTCAGAGCATGGAATTCATTTGTTAATGTATTAAGAGGATTTTTAGGCAACAATATGGATGAAAATTATGAACAATTAGTTAATAAACTCTTAGATGCCTATAAAGCGCTTGATGCCAGAATGTCATTAAAAATTCACTTCCTTCATTTCCATCTGTCATTTTTTCCTAAAAATTTGGGAGATGTTAGTGACGAGCAGGGTAAAAGTTTTCACCAAGATATCAGAACAATGGAAATTCGGTACCAAGGACGATGGGATCCAGCCATGTTGGATGACTACTGTTGGTTTTTGAAGAGAAAAGATAGGACACCTCATAAACGAAAAAATAAAGTTTAATTAGTGTTGTAAGTTAATATTTTTCTCGTGTGCTTTTCTACTAGATGTATGGTATGTTTAGTAGGCGAAAACTGTAAACATAGTCAATAAACGGGGTTAAGAATTTTCTGAAATAATTTTTTCTATAGATATTAAGTATCGTAACATTCGATATGGTTCTACCACTCTAACAAGAAAACCCTACGTACTACAACTTTCTATTTGTCATTTTCGTATTTGGATAGGTCCATTCTATTAGATTATGCTATTCTGATTTGTGTTACAACAAAAAAAAATATTTTTGTCGGCCAGTGTTATGACCAAAAATCGCATAGAAAGAAACTAGGAAAATGCTGGTTCTAATCCAGTATGGTGGAAGAAAATGACGCCAAATAAGAAGTTTGAAAAGATAGTATATATGTTACTAAATACATATGTGGGAAACTAAATTAGCTCACACTTCACTATTATTAATAAAAGGGAATATTCACAATAAGGGTAAAACCGAGTAAAAAAAATGACCGATTTTATTTCAATTTACAAACAGTTTGATTTATGTCATAATTTTTATTTGTCTAAATATATTAACGAGAAAAACAAAATATAATTAACTTTATTCATGAAGTATAGAAAAAAAACTGATTTATACTTTCCCAATAAAAAGACCTATACATATACGATATAATCAAACCGCTCGGGTTTCAAAAATAAATCCTATATCTACATCTATGTTATTCAAGTAATATATCTCTATAGCTATATAATTTTAACTCAACGGTGACTGAACTTTTCCTATTGAAACACGATATATGCAACTTGGGAATTAAATATCTGCATACAAAAATAAATGGTTATTTTGTACCAAAGTTATATTAAGTTATGATTCAATGCGGCGCTCCCCCGGGTTGAGTTGACACCTAGAAAACTATTTTCCATTTTATTTTAATAAAAAACAGTCTAGCAACAAAATATAACCACTATATATTTCCTTTAAAATCTATCTCAGCCATCTGTATATATTATTTGAACTAAAATTCTGGTTAATTTTAATTTTACTTATTTTTACTACTTCCGTCGTAAAAGTATTGTAATCGCGAAAAAAACACCCTCCCAGGTTTTTACAGAGCTTCACGTTTTGGATGCCAAAAAACATGTTTGCTCAATTCCGTCGGACTGTCTGTTTGTCTCTACGCAGCATAGCTCAAAAACTATTTATGCCGACTTCAAATTTTGGTCAAAAAAAGAACATAAGGGGATGAAAATGGGTACTAGTGAAATGTTAAAAAAATACTAAAATCCCATTTACTTGAAATTTCGCACAAGAACCGAGTATTACGTAGAAATCAATAAACAAATCAAAACAAATAATATAAAATATTTCCGATAACATTTTGGCACGAATCCAAGATGGCGAAACAAAACGGTGGCTTAATAAAATATTTAAAAAATCAGTCTGAAAAAGCTGCTCAGATTATTTTCAAATTTTGTGGAAGAATTAAGTGTGATATAGAGATGCAAAATCAACGTAAAAAAAATTCTTATTCCATTGATTACACAGGCCAACACATATTTTGGAGCCTGCGACTTTTTAACTGTTCCTGGGTAATTTTTGGATGCAGAATGTAAAAAAGTTCTCAGATTTTGTCTATCAGATCTAGTTAAAAAAAAAATTATGTATATATTTTACATTATAACTGTTATAATATATAATATTACTATTGCCAGTTAAAAAAACAAAGACACATAGATTTAAGTATTTATTGCAAAAACTTAATTTACATAATTACATTAGTAACTAATCACAAAAAAATTTTCTTTTATACGACTTTCTAGAATGGAGTTTACTAGGGCAGTCTCGCTGAAGGCTCCAGCAGTAGTCCGCCATCATGTGGCTATCCCATCGTCCTTGATAACGATCTTCCATAGTTTTAATATCCTGATGGAATCTTTCCCCCTGTTCTTCACTACAATCACCTAAGTTTTCTGGAAAACGATCTAGGTGGCTGTGGAGGTAGTGAACTTTTATACTCATGTTACAGCCGAGAATATTAAAATTTGAAAGCATAGTTTCCACTAATTCTGCTTTATGATTGCCAAGAAAATTTTGTACTACTTGAACAAATAAACACCAAGCGTTAGATTCAGTCTCGTTCATTGATGTGGTGAATTGTGGATCTTTAACAAGTCGCCTTATTTGAGGACCATTAAATATACCAGCTTTTAGTTTTTCCGTGCTAATGCCAGGAAATTTACGTGACAAATACCCAAAACAATTTCCATCTCTATTTAAAGCCTACAGAAATTGCTTCATTAGCTTGATATGCAAGGGCGGAAGTAAGATTTTTCTCTTGAAACCAAAGGTTCGTTGATCACGTTTTGTTTTCCTTGAATTATGACATCTCTTGAAGGCCAATTTTTGTTAACCCAGTGCTCATTTTTAGCTCTGCTGTCCCAAAGGCACAAAAAACAAGGATATTTTGTATAACCACTCTGCTGTCCAAGGCGGAAGTTAACCATTTTTAAATCAACACAAATTTCCCACTGATGTTCTTAGTATTTAAGTTTTCTCAAAACTAATGCAATTGTTTCATATTCTTCCTTCATGGTAGTAGAATGACCAATAGGAATTGAACCATATTTGTTACCGTTATGTAAAAGATCACATTTTAAACTACGTTTTGAACTGTCAATAAAAAGGCTCCAATCATCTGGAGTATTTTCAGGCAAACCCATTTTTTCTAAGAGCCCTTTTATATTGTTACAGAATACCAAGTCATTTTCCTGAGCGAAAAAAGGCAGCAGATCCTTATCTCTTGTACGATAAAATGTACTATTAGTACCTGGACAAAGTAGATTTTTTCTTTTAATCTGGATGCAAGTAATTCAGCGGATTCCTTTGAGAAATTCAGGTCTCTTATAGGATCGTTTAGTTCCTCTTGGTTGAAATACTGCGGAGTTGCTAAATCTGCTTCAAATTCGCTGTCGTTTTCTAATTGAACTCTTTGAACTTCGTCAGACGTTGACGTTTCTGTATCATCTTCTGTCAGTTCGGGTAGACCGCTGAATGATGAAACGGGTATTTCTTCCGAATGCGCTACAGGCCTTCTTGCAGAATCTAGATCAGGATATGTCCATTTGTGTCTATTGTTTCTATTTATGCCTTTAATATTAACGAGACAAAAATAGCGGTCGTCATGATGGTTTCGCGGTTCTCTCCAAACTTTAAGCACTTCCTCTTTCCAGTTGTCCACTGTCGCAAATGTTTAACACATGCTTTACATATGAAATGTGGGGCACAAGATTTATCTTGATCTCCTAAATGAACGCCAAAATAGGCTAGATAAGCTCTTTTCACAAAGTCAGAAATCGTTTTTCTGCTCTCTTTCAAAGTGTATTTACCACACACATAACAAAAAACATCGGGATGATTTACACAAGTACGTCTGCTTGTGGATGCCATTGTTTCAGTTTAGTGTCTTGATACTACAAAACGATCAAAATTTACACAAAATGATAGCACAACTTTACTTGGGAAAACTCAGTAATATACTAAATCGAGTACAGCCAAGTAGGTATAGAAGGATCGGGTCATAGGCAATTACAGGTATAAAAGTAATTAAGAGCAGTGTATTGAGTAGTACCTAGTATAGGAACCTTGGGTCAGGGACAATTCCAGGTATCCATTTGGTTAATTAGATTCTGGGAAATTTCTATTTTGACGATTAAGTACATATTTATCTCTTTATTTGTTGTCCTTTATCAGAAAAAAATATCAATTAACCTGTAACCTCTATCTCAAAAACTAGAGCTGATAGAAAAAATCTGGTGGCATTTTTGGAATCAGCACATTAAAAACATCTAAAATCAAACGTTAGATTTCCGGCACCAAATTTTTGTTTTCATTTTGTTAACCTGTGTTATAGGGTCTCTATTCAGATGCGAGAAAGAAAGCTTCAAAAATTCCAAATGTGATTTTGGCGAAACAGTAAAACTGTTCTTTTCAGAATGACAGTAGACAGTAGTGAACGGATGTACACCCGGAGTGAAAACACATCGTATATTTCCATCCGTGAAGGAATAAGACTGAAAGTTCTTAACAAATGGAAAACTTTTTTATTTTTAATTTTATGAAAAATGTTACTCTTCATAAAAAGTTCTGCTTCCTCCGAAAATATTATTGGAAAAAAAATTGTACAGGATTGCCAATCTTTTCTAAAATTGCCTGAAGAGAAAACTACCCATAAGTTTAGTTTTAGAGCAAAATACCTGAATTTCTAAATATTTTATTAAGCTGCCATCTTGTATTCGTACCAAGACCAGTTGATCCTTACATAATACTTGATTTTTCTGCAAATTGGATAATAATTTTTTAAGTAATAACTTTTTTAACGTTTTACTAGGCCACCATCTTGTTCCGGCATATTGGATATTAACCAAAATATTACTAGGTCATCCCCATATGAGCCTTAATTTTCCACTAAAATTTGAAGTCAATCTGATGAGTGGTTTTTAAGCTATGCCACCAAATGATAGACAGACAAACAAACCGATAGAGGGACCGATGGACTTGGTAAAACATATTTTTTGTTTAGGGAGGCCAAAACGCGAAGATATGTAAAACGTGAAAGGGTGAATTTTTCAGATTACAAAAATTTTATTTGTCCGCCATTTTGAAGTAGTACCACATTTTTACTAGTTCATCTCAGTTCATCAAGTAGTGTAACAATGTACTGTCGTGCATTACGGTCAAACAATTTATCATGATAATAAACCTACATTTTTTTTAAGTAAACATATTTAGTATTTAATAATTTAAATATTTTATTACTTAGAGACCTATATTGCGCGTTTAAATTTTCTAGATTCAGTTAAGCTTGCGGTTGTACGTAAATAGGCTGATTATAATTATTGTGTATATTTAAGTTATTATATGACTATATTTCAGTATTTATTTGACGCTAAGGATGCATGAATTCATTCATTTTTTTTTGGATACCTAGGAATCTCCCTCGTAATTGTATAAATTTGGCAGCCAATAGGCGTTGTCCACCGCGAGGCGTAGACTATATTTTGGCTTTCCTTGTTCCTCTTAAGGCAGATTTAAAAATGCGTTCTCGTAGCACACTCAAATAATGCTTACTTCCTTGGCGAATAATTGCATTGCATACAAGGGGATTTGATATTTAATATTATTATCATTCAATTGGGAAGATAACATAAAGATTAAAACTTATTTTTCCTAGTTATTGTTCTGTTAATTTTGGCTTGTTAAATTAATATATTTATATAGCTTAAAATTAATTGAGTTAATTAAATTGTTCTAGTATATATTTAAGCAATAGTTTTCTTTTTCAATTAAAATCATTTAAGACATACGTTTACTTTGGGGTTCTAATTTGTGCCGTCAGCCCAGCAACCCTGTATTGAGATTTGGCTATCCTATGTTAAAAAAAGGGAACATTTTTTTGAATTTTTGTTTCTCTGCTAAACTTATTGGTTTCACGTTTAGCAAGCCATTTAATCTTCAGAACTTTGTGCAAGTCGGAAGCCATTTTGACGGGTCAAACTCTTGAAACGTAATTTGTTAGTTTTACCCAGAGTTACATTAGTTACAGAGTTGATTATTTAAATTGTTTGTATTATATTTATAATTGTTCAAAATTTAAGAATGATTTTTTTATGAAATTTTTATATTATATTACTTCATTTCGAGATCACGCCATGCCATGCTGACGCCTATTTTTTTCTTTTCATTTCAGCTCTACACCGACTTGCCCCTTTTTTCCTACTAAGTAGTTTTTTTTAAACTATTAAAATTGAAATTTTATTTCATAATTTTGTCTTTATCCATTTTGAAATCAGTACTTGGATTTCTGGATAAGTTTTTATTGCTAGACGCCTAACTAGCACCCTTTAGAACTAGCCACTAGTTGCTAGATAATTTTTTGTTGTCTGCCATAACTCTTTATTTAGGCTTGCCTAAATTAAACATTGGATTGATGGAATTCCCATCCCAATTGCATCATAAATTCAATTTTGGTTCCGAAGAAATAACGTCATCCCCAATGACGTCAAAAAGAAATAGACCCCGCATTTCATTCATAAAAATGAAATAAATAGAATCAAACATCAATTTGTTGTTGTGTGTGAGTGGAAAAAAGACGGACTGATCGCATAAAGAATAGTTTGCGGTGAAAATTGCAACGCTGTCAGATATCTTCGCGAGGCTTACCAATGGCGTAGCTATTTTTGAGATAATGTATTATTTGCTATATTTTTTTGAGCCCAAATATTAGTATGGTGGATACGACAGTTTTTTTGTTCTAAGATGAATAGGAACGACTTCACATTGCAAAAGTGAGAGTTTTAATAATAACTTGAAAACAATTAATTTAGATATTATGTCGTGAAAAGTCTGCACTAAATGGGAAACTTTTGTATTATCAAATTCTCGAAAAACTTTCTTCTTGATAAAACTTGTGTGATTGTCGAAAAAATAGTTGTCACAATATTCAACTTTAAGTCAGATATACAGGGCATTCAAAAAATACGAAAAAGTGTATTTCAAAAATTAAAATTTTTGTGACTGCCGCGGCCGTAAAAAATCGTAAATAAAGGTTTAGTATTAGTTATGTCTTATTAGTAATAGCTAAGGAAAGATTTAAATAGAAAAATGTTTTTTTGCTGTTTGACCTTAAATATCTCCAGAACTATAACATAAAAAATTTTACTCAGTTTATATTTACGATTTGTTATGGCCCTTAAAACTACCGTCAGTAATTTTTTTGAAATTGTTAGTGAAATCCACTTTTTTGAACATCCTGATCTAAAGTTTATTACTATCAAAAATTTTTTGAACCACCAACTTTTATCAAGAAATCAATAATAAAAAAGTAAATAAATGAATTAAAATGCAAGATGTTTAAAAATAAAATCATCGTAACTTTTTGGTTATTCTGATGCACCCTGTATAATATTTTAGACTATATTTGAAACTTAATTTTTTTTATAAAAATTTAAATAACAAGGTTGAAAGTGGTGCTGCACTTTATAAATTTTCATAATAATATAATTATTATAAAAATAAAACAAAGTTTAAAAGTTTGGTATAATTTATTTATAAACGGTTTGATATAATAACAAACAACTATTATTATCGACAAAACAAAAGTAACAGCATATTAATTTAATATTTCATTACTTATATAATAATTAAACTCATCTATTGATGATGAAAAATGATAATTTTTTAAAGTTAAATATTTTTATTCAGTTGCGAAAAAGCCAAAAAAGATTTTTGTTTGTCAATATATATATATATATATATATATATATATATATATATATAAATAACATTATATATGGCTGCAAACTATCATTTTTTTCATATCTAGGTTACATGTCAAACAAACTGACACATTTTAAAATTTTGAAATCAATTCTTTTCTATTATTTGATGTTTTTCTCTTACGATCGGCGCACTGATGAGTCCCGATAGGATGAAAGTATTTGTACAATTACTATGTGTCTATAAAAACTTAAGGTAAATGATATAATTTCTTATGCTTGCTAAAATAATATTGTTTATATTATGTATCGAAACATCCCGTAGACAGACTAGTCTACATGTTGAGGTATGTAATTATAATAAATATTTGCTTCAATTAATTTAAAGTTAAATATTTTTATTCAATTGCGAAAAAGCCAAAAAACATTTTACTAGATTCGTTGCTTCCTATCTGAAATCACTTCTTAAGAAATGTTAAACTTTGACTTCTTACTGGCAAGTCCAGTTTCTTACTTTTGTTCCTACCTACATACCAGCAAAATTTCCTTATTTATCGATTGTTGATAATGGCATTGTCACTGCCATTGTCAACCACAATATTGTATTACTTTATTGAAACATCAGTTTGAATATTATAGTAAAAAGAAATGCCGCTGAAATTAAGCAAAGAAGATAAAATTGAAATAATTTTAATTGTCGGAGAAAATTATAAAACATTTCGAGAAGCTGCAGACAACAGACGCCCCGATAAAATTATACATTTCACGACAGTGGGGAATATTCTAACTAAATTAAAGACTTTTGAAATATGAATACAAAATTGAACTTCGTGTCCCTAAAAACCACAAAAACCATATTATGAAAAACAATATCTTTACAGTATTTATCTCTCAATTAACCCCCTTTTTTCCCCACCATCCACCTTCCCCGCTATACATTTCACTTATTGACAACATAAATATTTTGTGCCAAGATGTTTAATATTTTTAATAATATATTATATTATTATTTATATTACCGAAATCACCTGATAAAAACAGATTCTCCCTAGTTGGGATAATGTACCTCAGGATGGTATTTATTTACTTTTTTGATTACTTATTTTTAAAAACCAAATTTTTAGGCAATAAATTAAAGCATTTCAAATTCATTAAAGAAAATCTATAGTAAATGAAAAATGAAAAGTAACGCTATTGCGTTATTTTCATTTTTTGTATATTCTTGCTATATGAGAACTCTGACACTACTCTAAATATTCCTTGAAAATTTCATCCAAAATGCAAACCATCCTGTAGTAATGAATGACAACATAAAATAGTGGGCTTACAGCTTACTCAATTAAAATTTAGTAGCTATGCTTTACCAAATAGTATATTTATGTTGTTTATTAACCCCTCAAAAAAGGTGGTTTGATAAATTTTAGAGGAATATTTGAGACTTTTTACAAATATATAAATTAGCAAAACGCTGTACTCCGTTTATCATTAGTGTCCTCGACTTTATAGATAAGTTGAAGTTATAAAAAATTAATTTAAGCCCAACGGAAATGTGCAATACAAAAAAAATACTTCATTTGCAAATATAAGAACGCCATTAGACGGTGATTTTACCCTTCAACTACAGCACTGGTGTGACATAACCTTACTTACCTTCGAAAACAAACTTCTGGGTTCAAATCGTTTTTTTTTCTGCAAATAAAGCAAGTTCGCACCATTTTCTTAAAGTTTTTTAAACAGATTCTTGAAAATAGCCACACAAAACACTTGGATTTCTGAAAAACACTTATTTTACCAACCAGAACAATTACAAAGCCGCGCATCAGATAGGTCGAAATCATGAATGACTACGACCGTCTTCGGCTTTTTCCGAATGATCCCGAAAGAAATCTGTAGTATACTCGAAAAAGGTAGAATTCCGACGTTGCCGATTATTCTGGGCTTTATTTCTTGAAATAAGAAATAATAATTACAGAAGATTTAAATTACATTTAATACAGATTCGGTTTGAGTTATTTATAATAAGCTATTTAATTATCAGTTTTAAAATATTCTATATGGAAATTTATACTGGGAATTTCTGGAATTCCTTTTTTATTTAGGTAATAGTATAAAGGATGATATCCGTTATAATCTGGCCACAGTAACGGTTTGGCAAACCAGGGTTAATGTTGGATTCCTCCAAAATGTAAACAACTGGGTCTATGCTATTTCCATGTCGTTGGTCATCCCGGATATAATTCGTCATAAATCCTGTTCGAGAATCATTGAGAAAAAGGAGTAGGTAGGCGTTAAAACAAGAACTGATGCAGCCTTGGGCCGTCCACAGAGGTCGTGGGTTCTCCACCATGTGGCGCCAGCTATTAAGAGTCTTGGTAAGAAATTTCCATTTTTTTTTATTGTCTAAATTTTATTATTAGTTTATTTCATCCGAAAATTTGAGTAATTAATTATCTTAATAGTGTTTAATTTATTGGCTAATTAGGGTACATATAATTTAATATTAGTGACCGTAATTTTACAAATTATTTCATAAGAATTTTCCTTTTAATTATTGCTAATTTTTTTTAAATTATTAAATAATTCACCTGCTACGTTGATTTTGAACATTTGCCTTAGTGTAATTTAATTATTTTATAATAAATTTGGTAACTTGTTGGTTAAATAGTTTTATTTTATTCAGAAGAAGGATTTTCCGCAAGGTCCGACTTATAACACGGCGGCACATTTCTTACTTTTTTTTATTGCGGATGGCGCCCTTTTAAAATCGTACTTAAGCTCCGTGTTATAAGACGTGTCTTCTGAAAAGGATACTGTATACATTCAATTATCGAAAAAGACAGAATAAATAAATAAATTAGTTAAAACAACCCCGCCTGTCAACTCATGCCAGAGCCGGCAAAAGGAGCTGTCGTGCCTAGGCCCTATTAAGAGGTTTGCCTAGTAATATTATGTTCGTTATAACACCCATACGTTACAGTAGTTTTTTCAGGATGAATTTTTAAATATTTTATTAAGCTGCCATTTTGTTCCGCCATCTTGGATTTATACCAAAATTTTACGAGTTGAATATTATTACATAATACTTGATTTTTGTGCAAAAAAAGTACTTTCTTAGTAATAATTTTTTTAACATTTCACTAGGCCGCCATTTTGTTTTGCCATATTGGATTTTTACCAAAATGTTACTAGGTCATCCCCATATAGCCCTTAATTTTTGTTCAAAATTTGAAGTCAATCAGGTAAGTAGTTTTTTACTTATGCCGCGGACAGACAGACCGACACACCGACAGACAGACAGACCGACGGAATCGAAAAAATGTTTTTCGCCTTCTAGGGACCCTGAAAGGTAAAGATCTTCCCTTTTATGAGGGAAGTAAAAATCAACTAAGAATCAACAATGAATAAATTATGGTTTTTCTACTGAACTCTGCTATTGCCGCTCTTATCATAGCTGGCGTAATTTTTTGTACGCACTGCCTGATGACTGTTTCCAGGTGATCGATGTTTTGGAACGGCTCACAAAATAAAAACCAAAAACAAAATTATATAACACTTCCCTATATTAATGGACTGTCGGAAAAAATCCGACATGTAATGGCCAAACACAACTTACATATTGCCCACAAAAGATATAATTTATTAAGCCGTCATTATACCAAATTAAAAGTAAAAACCGAAAAATTTAAAAAAACACATGTTATATATGAAATACCTTGCAACGATTGTAATGGCATTTATATTGGTCAAACTAGCCAATACCTGCAATCTAGATTAAAATCACACAAATACGACAAACGCAACCAAACGGCTCTTACCAAACACGAACAAAATAAAAAACACACTTTTAATTTCAACAACACCAGAATTTTTAAAACGGAATCCAATGCCAAAAAAAGAGAAATTTATGAAACAATTGAAATTAAAAGAAACTGTCGAGCTATTAACGATAAAAGAGATATTAATTCCCTTAACAAAATCTACTTTAATCTAATTTAACATACAATAATAGCGTGAAAAAAAATATTTGCTTATAAAAAAATCAAAAAAAAAAGTAAATATAAATTTTAACTCCATTTCAAAAATAATTAAAAGAAATGTTTATAACAAAACTTTTATTCTAATTAAGGAATAGTACCTACCTCCTTCCTGCAACGTAAAAATATTCTTTCCGGCAAAAATCGATATTCATAATTTCAGTACAGTTGACTACGGTAAATCCAACAGTGTTTTACGGTCGAAAATGTGGCTCGTTTCAAAAAGAATATATTTATATGTATTAATGTCGTATTGTTCTATGTTTTTATTTGGTTATATGTAGTATGTACTTACGTTCTAGGGTAAGTTGATTTTATATAAAAGATTTTGCATGTCCCAAAATTTTAATTTTTTTTTTCATTTATATTGTAGTTTTGAAAAGGGCAAGGATTACCTGCCGAAACGTCAAGTTACTAGGTCATATAATTTTTTCAATCCGAACCAATACCCAAGAATTAACCCAAAAATATATACAGAAAGATTCAAGAACTTCTACAACTATATATATATATATATATATATATATATATATATATATATATATATATATATATATATATATATATATATATATATATATATATACATATATATATATATATATATATATATATATATATATATATATATATATATAATATCCCGTATTTTCTATACCGTTATATATATATATATATTAAATACTATTTATTATAATATTTAATTCGAACCTAAACCCAAGAATTTTCCGCTTTATATATATATATATATATATATATATATATATATATATATATATATATATATGTTATATATATATATATATATATATATATATATATATATATATATATATATATATATATATATATATATATATATATATATATATATATATATATATATATATATATATATATATATATATATATATATATATATATATATATATATATATATATATATATATATATATATATATATATATATATATATATATATATATATATATATATATGTATATATATACATATATATGTATATATATATATATATATATATATATATATATATACTATATATATATATATAGATATATAAATATATATATATATATATACATATTAGAATATATATATATATATATATATATATATATATATATATATATATATATATATATATATATATATATATATATATATATATATATATATATATATATATATTTTTTATACCAGCGCCAAAATATATAAAATTTTTTACTATATATATAATATGTATTTATATATAATATATACGAAAATCGGTTTCTATATAACTAATATATGTAATGTATACTATAGAAAAATCTATATTCGAAATTTAGGTCATATATAATACGACCTTTTCGTAAAAACTTTTCTGACCCTTTTTAAATGTTATATATATATATATATATATATATATATATATATATATATAAATATATATAAACGACAGTTCCAAGCATCGTATTACTAAATTAATAAAAAAAAATAACACCTGCAATATACCAGAGACAAGATCGTAGCCGAAAACAATTACGATATTGCGACCTTTTTTATATCAAAAAATTAAAAACTTGTTTTGACTCTTTTTAGATGCATGTAACTATTTTTAATAACTGATGAAGGTCACATTATGACCGAAACGTTTTAGAGCAATAAAATCAATGACTATTAAAACAAATTTTAGATTTGGAACCTTAATCCTAAGAAAACATATTAAAGAATATAGAGAATATGGTTAACGGTTCAAAAAAATAAATTCTCTTTATATATATATATATATATATATATATATATATATATATATATATATATATATATATATATATATATATATATATATATATATATATATATATATATATATATATATATATATATATATATATATATATATATATATATATATATATATATATATATATATATATATATATATATATATATATATATATAAATATATATTAGAAAAAGGATTTTTGTGGGATAACCGCTAAAGCAATGAAATTTGGCCAACTGCAGACACGGATTTCTGACAAGCCAGTACAGGCAACTAGTTGAGAGACAAATTCAACCAGCGCCAAAATTAATACACAAAACCACACCAGAGTCACCAACAGGAGCAAAACCGACATTTTTTAGCCGCCATCTCAAAAAAATCCTTTTTCTACTATATAATACTTCTTGCCGCGTCAATCTTTTTCTAGTTTCGATATATAATCGATAATATAAACGAAAATCGGTTTCTATATAACTAATATAATGTAATGTAATACTATAGAATATCTTACATCTATATGATCGAAATTTAAGGTCATAATTTCCTCCCTTTAACAATAATTACGACACTGCTACCTTTTTTAATATCCAACACGTAAAAACTTGTTCTGACCCTTTTTAAATATTTGTAAGTATATTAGATAATTGATAAAGGTCACATTATGACCGAAACGTTTTAGAGCAATACACTGAGTGACTATTAAAACCAATTTTGGATTTGGAACCTTTCTCCCAAGAAAACATATTAAAGAATATAGAGAATATAGTTATATATATATATATATATATATATATATATATATATATATATATATATATATATATATATATATATACATATTAAAAGACTAGGCTCAATTCCAATATTCTAGTCATTTTCCACTGAAATATCATTTATTGTGTCGCACAATATAAGCTAAAGTCTATCAGGAAGTAACAGTCATTCTTCTTTTCCGCAACTTTCTCAATAAAATCATAAACCGACATTCTATGCCATCCTGAAATATTTCTAGAAATGAATCAGGCAAAATATCTGACAGTTTCTAATGATCACAAACTTGGACACTTGCCTTATAAATGAAACACAGCTATAAAAAGTAATAAATGGAAACGTCTTTCCGAATTTTGATTTGGACAGAAAAAAAAAAGAAAAGGGTAACTTTCCGATCAAAACCATGTTAACCAATTTTTGTTTATTGTGTCCT
Organism: Kuschelorhynchus macadamiae; assembly: GCA_030620095.1. Lineage (NCBI taxonomy): Eukaryota > Metazoa > Arthropoda > Insecta > Coleoptera > Curculionidae > Kuschelorhynchus > Kuschelorhynchus macadamiae. Next base: position 190,075 of record JAUTXW010001067.1, read on the forward strand.
TAAAAAAAACAAGTGTGTAATACCCACCAAGTATTTCAAAACAAAAAAGTTACTTTTTCCAGTAAATTTTTTTCGAAAATTAAAATTTTCGAAAAAGTTGTGAAAGTGAAAAATAAAATTGCTTACCGAAAACATCCTTCCGTGGCGGGTCTTGCGCCTCATTCTCATATTCCAAACAGCTAAAAATGGCAACTATAAAGATAATCGAAAATGGCATATTTAAATCACTAAAATATTGTACATGACAATATACGCGCGCGTCTCCCGAAAGCTCTGGCCTTAACCGGGAGTGCTTACACCACCATATTCGACGAGATCCCGAATACGTTTGAACGTCTGATTCCAGCCGAAGTGTGCGATGGGCCCGACCAGTGCTCATGCCGTTCTTCCCTTAGATATCTGGACTCTCGGCTTATCTTTTTTATATAATGCCATTACAAAGGATGTCGAAATGATGTGCAACAAAAATAACTACTCAATAAATATACATACTTTTACTAGGATATTTATATTTTACTTATACAGTGCAGGTCTTTAATATCCCCCACCCCTTCTATTTTTCGAACGAGTCGAGATAACACTTTAATAGCGAGCAAAATACTACCGTAAAACGGGGTTACTTTGGCAGATATGTCAATATTCCACCTTTTTATTGTATTTTGACACTAAAAGAATGCCTCATCATTATGTAAACAAGTTGGACAACCATCTACACCCCGTACATGGTTGTCCAACGAAGGGTAAACACCCTTATAATTTCTTTATTTTAAATTAAATTAAAAATTATAAAACTACGCGGAAAAATTATGATAAACAAACTGCATTGCATTTTTGGATTCTCCCGAAAATTCTAAACACTTTTGATATGACATATTACACCTTTAAAGTTAAAGAGCTATAAACAGTCAAAAATCAGTATTTTGGTTAATTTTAGAGCTATATCTGATGGTAGGTACTATACTATCTGGAAATCTGTAATAGATACGAAAAAAAGTTTCTTTAAATATAAAGTTCTTTTAAAATATAATCTTTCCATGTATACAGGGTATCCCAATTTTGCTGGGACGACATCAATTATAAAATTTTAAATGGGATTTGATTCCTTGTCAATAATAAATATAAGTTACTAATTTAAACTATAGAAATATATATATTTCTGCTTATTTTCCGAAATAATTATAGTTTTGTGTGATTTTTTGAAACCTGGAGCTATTTTTCAACTCACTATACAAAATAGCAAAAATCTAAAATTGGGCATTTGAGTGATAATTTCTAGTTTATAAAGCATCAATGAATATACGGAATACAAAATTTTTATCCACACCTATACTATATATATATATATATATATATATATATATATATATATATATATATAAATATACATATATATATATATATATATATATATATATAAAGTAGGTATTATCGACCGTATATAAATTATAAAAAGGTTTTGGTTTCGGGTCTAGCGGTCAGTGGGTAAGAAAAAAAAAACTCTTTTTTCCTTAAGTGCTCAATATTTCGCCAATGTTTATTAGCTTCATCAGGAGCAGCTACAAGATTAACAGAAAACAAAATTAAAATATTACGCTAGCGTTAAAATTTATATAAAACAAAAAAAAAACAAGAAACATTAGGTACTTTTTAAAATTACTTACAAGAAAGTAGAGTCAAACTCTGTAAAATTTGAACATTGTCACGTTCGCAACAGCACAAACAATGTAGCGTTATCAACAAATAACCATAGCTCGATCAATCGGAATGCAAGAAAAAATGCACAAAAAATCCTTATCAGTGTAAACTATCTTAGGTGCTAATAATTATTTCTACGAGGAGTATGTACAGTATGGAATTAAAAAGGATCACATTAAATTTAACAGATTACAATAAATATTACTTAACTGATTTGTGTCTGATTTATAATTTATACATCTATTATTCCTATTAATATGAAACATTTCCAGAAACAATCTTTTTTTATAGTTGGATGCAATTTCCAAAATTTTTACATTTGCAAAATCAAAATTATGGCCAGTTTTTTTATTATGTTCAGCTAACGCACAGGAGTTTTTTCCTAAACGGCAATCACTCTTGTGGCCAGTGATTCTTTGTCGAAGCCATTGTGAAGCACCTAAGATAGTTTACACTGATAAGGATTTTTTTGTGCATTTTTTCTTGCATTCCGATTGATCGAGCTATGGTTATTTGTTGATAACGCTACATTGTTTGTGCTGTTGCGAACGTGACAATGTTCAAATTTTACAGAGTTTGACTCTACTTTCTTGTAAGTAATTCTAAAAAGTACCTAATGTTTCTTGTTTTTTTTTTGTTTTATATAAATTTTAACGCTAGCGTAATATTTTAATTTTGTTTTCTGTTAATCTTGTAGCTGCTCCTGATGAAGCTAATAAACATTGGCGAAATATTGAGCACTTAAGGAAAAAAGAGTTTTTTTTTTTCTTACCCACTGACCGCTAGACCCGAAACCAAAACCTTTTTATTATATATATATATATATATATATATATATATATATATATATATATATATATATATATATACTATAATAGTGCATATTATGGCTATTAACTACACCGTTGCTCTTAAACGAAGCCTCGTCGGTGAACAAAACATTTTTTAAAAATAACGCATCTTCATTAATATGCATCTGAAGGATCCTGCAAAAGTGTACCCTATTTTCGAAATCATCATCATAAAGTTCTTGCGTCAAAGATAAATGGTGGGGATGGTATTTGTGTTTTCGAGATGTTCTGGAAACGGTACTTTGACTTATATCTAATTCACTGGCCAAAGTTCGTGAACTTACTTGAGGATTTTCTTCAAAATTAACAAAACCTTTAATTCATTGTCTTCGTTTATTATGAATTCTTTTTTTCTCTTTTTAGGATAAGCAACACTTCCTGTTTGTCTAAACCGATGTAGAGTTTTTTTTAGAACCTCAGGGCTTGGCTGTCTTCTACCTGGAAATTTTTCTTGGTGTAGACGTTTAGCAGTTTTTATCTTACGCTGACATTCACGAATTAGCAAAATCATGTCACTTAATTCGTTGATGGGGAAAAAAACGCTATAAAAATTTATACTTTAAAATGTAAAATTTTTAATACTGACAAAACCTCAAATGACATTTGCATCAACTGGTGTTTTACCTACAAAAGTACAAGTAACGTCGCCCAAGACACTAAACAATAAAATAACAAATCTTATGTTATGCCTCAGGTATAATTTACAATGTTTAAACATTAATATCTCATAAACCGTTAAATTTAGCTATATCACTATATATACATATATATTTTTTTTTTCTAGAATTTTATGAAGAATCCGAAAATGAATAAAAAAATGTAAGTTCTTATTTAAAAAATTGCATTTAGACCACGCCCAGCATTTTACTTACTACACTATAAAATCAAGCTGTTTGCAGAAGCTCAGCTTTCTACGGCAAACGGTTTGAGAAAGATCCCAAAAAAAAATCAAAGACCGGATTTTTTCAAAAATCCTGTATGAATTTATAAAAAATCTTAAAATATGTAATAGAATAAAATAAAAAGTGTTCAAGTGTTTTTCCGAATAACTAATTGTTTTTAAACAGAAAATATTATATTAAAGAGGTTTTTTAAATAAAAAAATATTGTAATATTTAAGGGGTGGATTCACCTCCTTGGAATTTGAGTTTTGAAAAATTTCGTCTCATCGAACCTCTACACCCTAAAATCAACCTGTATGCCAAAATTCAACCTTTTACCTCAAGCGGTTTGAGCTAGAACGTGATGAGTGAGTCAGTCAACTAAGTCTTTTACATATTACTATAGACTATATATATGTATATATATATATATATATATATATATATATATATATATATATATATAGTGTGTGTGTGTGTGTGTTCTGTACCTAAATTCAATGGTTACAGAGAAAATCGAATTTTAACAGAAACTCTCAATTATATATTGTGATGCTGCATACTCAAAAAAGAACAATAGAAGGCCATGGAATCGATAATATAAATATTTGCCTTAAATTTGACAGTTTTTTAATTTATTTTTGTTTGTTGTTTTATTGAAATCACTTAAATTTAAAATAATTAGACTTTAGAAACGTTTCCTTGTATCGGTGTTTACTTGTTCTGTTTTAAAAAATGGCTCAATACTCAAGTTAAGAGGGACTAAATTTGTATAATTGTTACATTAAAAATAATAAAAGTCCAGCACTTGCATTAAGAGAGTATCGCCGAATGTTTGCCATGGCAAGGATACCAAATAAGAAAAGTTTTGACAAAATTTGCACTGATTGAATTGAATTTAGGTTTAGATATATATATATATATATATATATATATATATATATATATATATATATATATATATACATGTATATATATATATATATATATAATAGGGTACACTTTTGCAGGATCCTTCAGATGCATATTAATGAAGATGCGTTATTTTTAAAAAATGTTTTGTTCACTGACGAGGCTTCGTTTAAGAGCAACGGTGTAGTTAATAGCCATAATATGCACTATTATAGTACCACAAATCCCCATTGGATGAGAACAACTGACAATCAAAGAGTATGGTCTCTTAATGTCTGGGGTGGGATTCTCGGAAACCGAATTATTGGACCTCATTTTTTGACGGTGTTTTAAATGGATAAATGTACCTAAATTTTTTAATGAATCATCTTCCAATTCTTTTAGAAGATGTTCCTATCCGAGAACGTCAAAACATGTGGTATCAGCAAGATGGTGCTCCGCCTCATTTTTCACTCAATGTTCGTCAGTATTTGGACCAGTTATATCCCAATAGGTGGATAGGAAGAGGAGGTCAAATTCAGTGGCTAGCAAGATCGCCGGATCTCACTCCGTGCGATTTTTTCCTATGGGGATATGTCAAGGAGAAGGTCTACAAAGTTCCTCCGATTGACCAAGAAGATATGAAGGATCGAATAAGGAATGCATTTGTTAAAATTACGCCACAAACTCTTCAAGGCGTCCTTGAAAATATTGAGAGAAGGTTGGAAATATGCATTCGACAAAATGGGCATACGTTTGAACATTTGCAGTGTAAATTTAACGGTATAACCTGTTTTAAGTTTAAGTTGTAAGTTTTAAGTGGTGTTTTTTTATATTTTTAGTATTCTTGAATTACCTCGTATACTTACTACGTATTACTTCGAAATAATTCATGTTATAAATAAATAACGTTGTGAAGATTCACAGGTCTTTTTTACAATTTTTAAACATTAATATCTCATAAACCGTTAAATTTAGTTATATCACTTCAATATAATTTTTTTCTAGAATTTTATGAAGAATCCGAAAATGAATAAAAAAATGTAAGTTCTTATTTAAAAAATTGCATTTAGACCACGCCCAGCATTTTTGTTACCGTAAAAATATATATTGTTGAAATTCGAAACATTTTTGTATTTAATTTTTTCAGCTAATCCTAATAGTTTAAGAAATTAATGTATATATATATATATATATATATATATATATATATATATATATATATATATATATATATATATATATATGATAATTATTTGTATGATCATTTGCATAAATAAAAAACATAGTGGGTGTTCTATTTAAAAGAAATCGACTTTTTTGACTTTAAAAAGGTGCAAGATTGATTTCGTTCTATATACATCCTGTATAGGCGTGGAAAAAAATTTATTTTGTAATCCGTATATGCATTGGTGCTTTATAACCTGGAAAGTACCACCCAAACGCCCAATTTTAGATTTTTGCTCCAGTTTTCAAAAAAATAACACATAACCTTAATTATCTCGGAAACTACGCAAAAATTGACTATAGTTTAAATTGGTAATGTTTATTTTTGACAAGGAATCAAATAATGGAAAAATACATGGTGTCCCATTTAACAATTTACAGTTGATGTGCCAGGAAAATTGGGACACCCTGTATACTTGGAAATATTATGTTTTAATATTTAATATTAATTTTTAATTGTTTTGAATTTTTTGCTAAAAGAATAATGAAGGGCAGGAATAATTATGTGACTCCAAAGCTCCCCCGAGGGATTGAAAAACCAAGTCGCCAAAACTGCATTTTTTTTCGATGTGTTCCACTAGTGTTTTAAGTTTCGCCCTGTGATATCTGAACCGTTGACTCTAGGCGAATCAAGTAATACCACCAAAGAAAGGTCTATGTTTCCTCTATAAAATTCAGTCCGATCGGAATTAAGAATGAATTTTGAGAAAGTTTTAACGACATTTGTTTGTGCGGCTCAAAGCCTTCGTAACGACTTATCGTATTGGTACCTCCTGGGACAAAAACTACTAAGTTCCTCTATTTTGAATTCGTACCATAATTTTACCAGTTCATCTAAATCACACTTAATTCTTACACAAAATTTGAAATCAATCTAATGAGTAGTACTTGATTTTTGTGCAAATTGCAGTTTTTAGTAATAATGTTTTAACATTTCACTAGGCCACCATTTTGTTTTGCTATCTTGGATTCATACGAAAATTTTACTAGTTGATTTCTACGTAATACTTTTGTTTTGTGGACAAAATTTCAGGTCAATTGGATAAGTTGGTTTTTAGTAATAATGTTGTTAACATTTCTCTAGGTCTAGGAAGTTTTCCAAAATGTTACCAGCTATCCCTGTAAGAAAACATGTTTTTGGCATCTAGGGACTCTAATTAAAATATTGTCCTTTTACGAGAGAAATAAATATTGTTCAGAGATTGTATTTGTTTCATTTTCAGCAAGTAAATATTACATTTTAACAACATGGCTACTACCTTAATTAGTCATATGAATGTAACGAAAATGTAAAATTACTTGAACCATATTTCATTGTACATGTAATTCTAATGGTTAGCAAATTGGGTCAGGGCACATATCGTTTAACATTATGTACTTTAATTAATTAATATTATCATTATTAACTAAAACTAGATGTAATAATTCTACCAGTAAATTGGCATAAAGAAAAATGATTCAGAAATTAACAAAAGCATTAGTTCAGTAGATCATTTTAGAATATTATGCTTTATTTCTGTTTTCATATGCGATGCGGGCGAAATTAAATTCTCATCTCCTTTAAATACGTTAAACTGAAATTTTTATTATTCGCCAAATATTTTTGACTTGGCTTAGATGTGGGAATTTTTATATTCCTAGGGGAATAAATCACGAGCTCAATATTGGACAGGCATTTTATTGCTGATAGATATAAAATTTCGATAGTTTGGTTTCTATCTTCCTCAGGGCTACCGTTAAAATAAATGTGCAAATAACAAAGCATTTGACACAAAACTGGACAAACAGTACCAAAATGTGCGAGCTCCAATGTACTGACATAAAAATATGTATATAAACATCTCTATAGTCAAAATTACATGATTAAAAAAAGTAAAAAAGAAATTTTTAACTCGCTTAAATTTAAAAATGTTTGAAATTAAAATCAACCAACTTAACGTATATATATATATATATATATATATATATATATATATATATATATATATATATATATATATATATATATATATATATATATATATATATATATATATTTAATCGAATTTATGTCGTATAGGATTGGTGAAATTAATGCAATCCCATCTGACGTTTCGCAAACAGAAATTATTTTAAAGCTTTTTATTTTATTTAATCTAAAAATTTTTATGATAAAAGACTACTTTAATTTACAGTGCGTTAAAATGCTTAAATGAACAACAAACAAATCATAAATTTTTTATACATTCAAAACATAATAAAATAAGACATTTATAGGTAAAATAAAATTAAAATAAATATATGTACACTTGGAAATACAAACTTGGTCCTCTCGATGGACAATAAAATCATAAATTCCAATTTATAAAAACTTATTTTCTTGCCAATTCTTTCAAATATTAAAATCGTATATATTTTATCTTATATTGGATGGTTGAAAACATTTCGGGCGATGTTTAAGTGTTGTTCAAATTGTAAATTATAATGTTGGAAAGTTGTTATTAAAAATTTTGTTTTTTTTTTTTTTTATATTATTTAGTGTATAGCAGCATTAACTCTAAATTTATACCCTAAAAAATTAGTAAATAAATTATTCAAAAGCTTCTTATCATTTATACATAAATATTATAATTCCTTGAAAATGCTAATTATGATAATCAAATCTTGACATAAAACAAAATACATGATTCTCTGCCTTTCATAAATGTTCTTTGTATATTTATCCGTTTAAACGATTTCAAAACCTATGTACTTTTTTAAAAAATATAACATCATCGACTTTTTTGGAAGTCACAATAGTTTGTTATAATTGTGTATTATCATATAATTATGTCATATTTAATAATGTGTATTTTAAACAAACCAATGTAATAAAAAAAGCAATATAGTGTTTCTTCTATCTTTTGTTTGTTATTCTGTACTTGCTATTATAATTGTAACGGTGTTTATATTTGACAAACAAGAAAATGACTTAGAAAATGTCTTGAAAAGTCACAAATATGATAAATGAAGAACAGCAGTTAGCAATTAACACACCATGAGATGTCCAAAAAACATACTTTCAAGTTTTTTTTTGTACATTTGGTTTTGATCTTAACAAGTGAAAGAAAATTAATTTCGTTATTATCTTATCAAAGGTAAATTGTAATTTCGGATGAAAGCTAAAAGAGAATTTTTTTGAGATGGCTGAAATTCGTTTGAAAAAAAAACAAAAACGCCATAAATGACAAAAAAGACATAAACAACCTATTTTTAATAAATTGTATATATCTTTACTATAACAGTGTTGCAGGAGAGAGTAGTATGTTCTTTGTAATTTGTCTGTAATAAACGTCCACAATATTTGTAAAATGTATAATTAAATATGTGTAGTATATGTCAGATATGTGGATTATGTATACTTTTTAGTCAACTATTTTACGTTCTATGGTAAGTCCTAAATTTTTAATACTTTATAAACTTAAAAAAATAGTGCTAAACAAATTTTAGGTTAAAAAAAAAGCCTTGAAAAACTTATGGTCGAAACGTCACCTTAGAAAAAAAAAATATATGAAAAAAAAATATGTACATTAATTTTGTTGTTATTGTATTGACCTCAAACCAAGAAAAATTAGGATAAATATATATATATATACAATGTGTCCCAGATTCGCTTTTCTATACAGGGATCTCGGCTCCTATTATACCTACAGCAAATGTTAAATAGGGAAAGTTTTAGAGGAAACCTATTGCATTCGATATCCGGCTTCAGATTTACGATCGATCAATTGTTTTTGGAAAAATAAAAAATGGCGGATTTCGTTTTTGACCAGTATATCCAGAACGGTAAATTTGACAGCTGCCAAAATGTGACATGATTGGGACACATTTTTAAGACAAATAAGATGGCATACACAACACGTCTTCATTGTTTTTTGTTAACTCGCAACCCGCCTCAACTTTCATTTTTCTTATGGCAGCCATATTGGATTTTTCGATTTTTGGAAGGAGCCTAAAATTTCCAGTTTAGTGATATCTCACAAGTGCATTAAAGATTTTAGTAACATCGAAATATTACACTTCGTAAAGTTTGGTTTCAGTTTTTTCTAAGGAGGCCATGATTTAAAGTAATGTTAGCTCTCAATGTTTTTCTAAGTAGGCCATGATTTATTTGTAACAAAATTGGATTTTGACTTTGACGTTAAGTTAAATAGTTGAAAGAGGTGGGTTTTTTTGACTTTTATCCCAATAAAATCATAAATCTGACACATAAATTGTCAAAACCTATAGAAAATGGCCGGCATTCCGTATTCAAATGAAGAAAAGTTTGACATGTTAGCTCTGTACTTTCAATCATACAGAAACGCCGACGTTACCTCAGCAAGGTATTTGGAGATGTACCCCGAACGATGGCAGCCTCATAAAACCCAATTCACGAAAATCGTAGTTAATTTAATTAACCATGATGCCTTCGATCAACCTAGAAGCGAATACAATAATAACAATGAAAATGAAGACAGAAACATTTTACAAGCTATCAACGAAAACTCTAGTGCATCGGTAAGAACTGTAGAACAGGAAACTAATGTGTCAAAATCAACAGTACAGAGAGTTTTAAAAAAGAATAAGTACCATCCATACAAACCCATAATAGTACAAGGACTTAAGGAAACTGATTTTCCAAGACGACTACAGATCTGTGAGTGGTATACTAGGAGATGTAATGAAAATCATGTTTTGTGGTTCGATGAGAGCAGGTTCGCGAATTTTGAAATCTTTAATAGGCACAACCGCCATCATTGGGCTGTGCAAAATCCTCACGAAGTGGCAGAGAGACGTCTACAGATCAGATTTGGAAGTAACGTTTGGTGTGGGATCATTGGTAAGTTAATCTAACCAATCTTTTTTAAATGATGGTCAAATAATAGTCTTTTTTTTTCGTTTAGTTCTTTAATGATACTAAAAGAGTATAATCGAACAAAAAAAAAGTAAAACGTTCTACTCTAGTCAGTCAACTTATTTTTTTGATATTGTATTACATTTTTTTTCAATCATTTTGTGTTGTAGTTTCGAAGAACCTATAAAAATAGAACTGGGTTCTATAAATTTATTAACACTTTATCTAAATTTTCTGCAGATTTAGCTAGTTCTCTAAAATTATTTTGATTGTCTGAATTTAATGATTTATTATTACCCGGGAAGCCTAGTTCTTGTGTTATGAAAAAAATACCATATTAATCAAATGTCGAATTATTTTTTCGATTTTTATTACGATTTATAGAAATATAGAAAACAAATGTTTTTCTTTTTCATAATAAAGCTGAATAGGTTTCAACTGTATACAAGCTCATTCATTACGGGATGTTTCGATAATTATTTTTGGAAAGAAAATATCTACTTTTTAATAAAGAAAATTTTCCCTTTATAATTTATAGTTTCTAGTACCACCCGGCTTACCCTGCCGCTCTTGATTGTTGAGCACCTATTTAGACTACAGCCTAAACGGGCAGAGGTACCTAGAGCTTTTACGAAACCAGGTTGTACCAGCCTTACGAGCTATTCTAACGGAAGATGAATTAAGAAGAACTTGGTTTCAACAAGACGGATGCAACGAAGACTGTCCGCCAAAAAGACAAAGTTCCTATACGGTTCCACAATAAAGGATGAATGCAGTTACTTAATTTAAGGTGTAATTTTAAAAGCTCTTGCTCTACCTCGGCTCTCTATTTTCTAGTTCGATAGATTTCTTCCCTTAATAAAGCTTTACTAGCATTTTGGATTATGGTATTAGATTCTCTCGTTTTAGTATGGTAGAAAAACCGTGTAAAAGTAGAAAGTAACTCGCTATCATGACACTTATTAGAAAGGTCAAATCACATAGAAGATTTTAGAAAGAATTATCAGTCCTTACCTACTCCGTTGGTCCGCAGATATTTCCCAGATATTATGTTTCTATGGCTTTCGTTAACGATCCTCTTGTTGTTATGTTAGAGTGGTGTAATATTTAGGGTTAGGGTCCAGTAAAGAAACAAAACAAAACTGGTACGAATTTAAGATGACGTAGCAAAATGACGGTATGTGTCAATGTAAAAACTACTTATTGAATTTATTTTATTATGCCCAAAAGTCAAGTGTGGCATAGCTAGAAAGAAAATGGTAGGAATCTAATATGATGGAACAAATAAAAATGAAAAGACAGTATATGTAACACATATATACTGCGACTATATACTAAATTAAATTGGGTCACACTTCCTAACAAATGGAAAAAAATCTTCACGAGGGAAGTTCCGGGTAAAGCAAATTTATCGATTTTTTTATCTGTAACTCTTGCTTGTTATGCTTAAAATACCCGTATTAAGGTTCATGTCCCAGAAATAAAAGATCACAATCTGAAACAAAACGTACTTTTATGATAATTTAACTTAACGTAAGATCACTGCACCTGATTGTTCCACGTAGAAAAGAAAAACAAATTGGCAACAATAACTTAAGATTCGTCGTTTATTATGTAGATGTTAAGAAACTGCAATTACATATTTCTATGAGGCTTTAAGAATTCTGTAAATTTAATATAAGCTTAAATACAAACAAAAACTGGTTAGATTTTTCTTTTGTGTTAATAATTTTCTTATTTAAGCATTTCTCTTTCTGAACCGGAAATTTTTTAAATTCGTGTTTTTCAACCTTCAAAATCCTCCAGCTGGGTATGGGTACATCGGAGATGCTTCTATGGAGTCAATCATAGACCATAAATAGGCGCTTATATTGATAAAAACGCCATTTTGGTTTGACATATAATAAGGCGGCAGCAGCGTCCGATATGAAAAGTCTTTTCGAAATCTCGAAGATCCAAAATGCAGGTCGCTATGGTTAATTTTTCTGGGGCATTCTTTTCGGATTTCTCGTCCACAAATGGTTAACGGTCAATATCAGAATACCGGATGTCACTTAACGAAAATAAAAAAATTGTAAAAAATGGGGTAAATTTGAAGGCATTTGGTGGAGTCGAAACCCTGACTACTGAGAATAGAATAGTTTATATTACCATAAAATACATTATTGTATAAAGGGTCGTCAAAAAGTATATATATATATATATATATATATATATATATATATATATATATATATATAAAGAAAAATAATAAAAATAAATATAAACTTATAATACATATTAAAAGAACAAACACAAATGAAAAACGTATATGTAAAACATTTTAATATGTTTTTTAGAAAAATAAATACACATAACATGCAATTAGAATATAAAAACTGAACAATACGCACATGAATATGGAATAAGAAAAACAATACTGTCATGTCAAGCAGTAACGAAACGGTCAAGAGTGCAAATATTCTTGTACCGAATAAAATACTTTATCAATAAGAAATTGTCTGACTTTGTTCCTATAGTTGTTGTAACTAAGAACGTTATAGTGTTTGAGCGGTTTATTATAAAGGGTCAGACAACTCTAATATGGAAATCTCTGAAAGAATGAGTTTTTATGAGATGGTACACTAATGACATTCTCATTTCTAGTCTTGCACGAATTCGTCTCTCCCAGTTTGACACATAATTTAAGGTTATTATTTGTATAAATTAGACACTTAAAAATGTATATACAGGGCAATGTTAAAATTCGTTTTTGAGTAAATATAGGCTTACAACTATCCATGAGCTTGAGATTGAAAATCAGTCTTAAAATCTTTTTTGTCCAATAAAGACTCTCTCCAAATATTGCTCTACCTCCTCATGAAATAATATTATTAGATAACTGGCTGTAAGCCAAAGAATAATAAACACTAAGCAAGCCAGACTCGTTAAGTGTATTCGTGTATTCTTTAAGTTCAGAACAGCAAGTTTAGAGATGATTCTACTATAGTTCCCAAAAATTTGAAAATTTAATGTTGTTAAGGCTATCAAAATTTAAAGCAAGGGTTTACGAACAAACATATTCATATATACAGTTTTGTCGGAGTTAAGTATTAGATGGTTATTACGGCACCAAATCTCCATATCGTTACAAGCTCCTCCGGGGTATTTGCCGCTAATACCATCGTCGTATCATCGGCATACATTGTAACGTATCCAGTACTAATATTTTCTGGCAGATCATTGGCATATAGTAAAAAAAAGTAATGGTCCCAGTACTGAGCCTTGGGGAACTCCAATATTAACAGATCTAGGCTAAGAACACACGCCTCCATACCTTACTGTCATCTCACGCCTAGAAAAATAGGAATTAAACCAGTCAGACATTTAACCACGTATACCCATACTGTACAGCTTCAAAAGCAAAATATCTTTATTGACAGTATCAAATGCTATTGAAAGGTCAAAAAAGAGAGCCACAACATATTTTCCCTGGTCAAGCATAGAATAGACGTAGTTTAAGAAACGATAGGAGTCTGTTTTGATTGACTTATTAGGAAAAAAACCATGCTGACACTTACTTAAAATATTGTATTTTTTAACAAAATTGAGTATTTTCTCATAAATTATTTTCTCTAAAATTTTAGAAAATATACTAAGAATTGAAATTTGACGATAATTTTCTATGTTGTCACGGTCGTTTCTTTTATGTAGTGGTATCACATCACAAAATCCTTTATATAAACTTACATTTATTAAACATGGAAGTGGATAACTAATGTAATCCCTGGGGGCCTTAACAAGTTTTACGTTTATATCATCAGAACCAGCAGCATTTGTGTTTTTCAAATTCGAAATTACTTTTATTACTTGGTCCACAGAGGCAGGTTCAAGTACAATTGAGTTAGTAAGAGAAGTCAGAGATTTAATTGAGCCCACTTTCACTTTTACAAATTCAGTTACTATACGGTTAGGTTCAGAAATAACGCTATTGTTTAGGTTTAATTTTATAAGTTTTGAATTACTTTTACCTCTATTTAATTTCATATTAACGATTTTCCAGACTTCTTTTACTTTATTATTGCAGTTTTCAATTTTATTGTTGCAATAGAACGAGAATATAAAGGAAATATAAAGTTAATAGAGAATGCTGTAAAGACCCCACAAAACCCATATTGGGTGAATGACCAAAAAGGGAGGAATCTGAAAATAAAACAGTATACAGAGTGTATCATTAAAAAAAAATGTATGTGTTCTTTGTGGCAAACTAATGCGCAACCCTGTATAATCGAAAATAATTTTAAGTTGTAGCGCTCAGTTATGAACTTCATGGCAGACTCATTTGAATCCTTATAAAAAATATGCTTAGCGACAATAAAAATAAATCTGTATATCTCACAGTATCTGACATTTTTTACAATAATTTGTCTCAGCACATTTTTCTGTGTAACTCCTCCTAGTTATGCTTAAAATACCAATATTAATATCTATGCCCTAGAAATATAAAAAGCCCAAACTGAAACAAAGCGCATTGTTATGATAATTTGGCTCTGTAAGATCACTGCCCCTGATTGTTCTACGTAGAAAAGAAAAACAAATCGGCAGCAATAATTTAGGAGTCGCCGTCCAGAAAATCGTTGCGATTTGTCAAGGAGAGATATTTATTACGCAGATCTTAATAAAGTGCAATTATATATTTCTATAGGGCTTTAAGAATTTTGTGAATCCAATATAAGCTAAAATAAAAACAAATACTGGTACCTTTTGATAGCAAATTATAAAGTTTTAATATGCATAATTTTTTCATACATGCATTGAAAAGTCGGTATTTTTTTAGATTTAATTATTTTCTAACAAAACAGTTTATCTTTTTATTTTATACTTTTTCCCGTAAGAGGAGAGTATTGTTATCGTATAAAATCCCCTCGTTTCAGGGTCCCCCCGAGTCGAAAACATGTTTTCTTAATTCCTTCGGCCTGTATGTCGGTCTGTCTGTCTGTTCGCGGCATAACTAAAAAACTACTTATGAGATTGACTTCAAATTTGGGTAAAAACTTAAGGGTCATATGGAGATGACATGATAATATTTTGTTAAACATTCGCAACACCGGAACAAACTGGAGGCATTACAAAATGTAAAAAAAAATATTTCTAATGGAGGCCCAATAAAATGTTAAAAAGATTCTTACTAAAAAACTGCTAATCGAATTTACCCAAAATTTTACACAAAAACCAAAAGTGACATAGGGATGGAATGGTAAAATTGTAGCGAGGAGCCTTTAAAATTAAATAGTTTTGGAATAAGAGGTAACTTGAATGGCTGGATCATTTCTTTTTTAACTAAAAGGACATTCTCGGTGAGGGTTGACCATTCGAAGCCTGATCTTTTTGATGAAAATATAGGAATACCTCAGCCAGCAAATTTTTCTTCTGTTCGTTAATGATTTGCCCGAACATATTTCCCAGAGTAGAGTATTCTTGTATGCCGATGATACCATAGTTGTTGTCTCGGATCTGGATACGGCTGCATTCAGGTGTAAAGCCAATTTTATTTTGAAAGAATTTTATTTCTGGTGCAGGAAAAACAAACTTATGGTTAATGAAGCGAAAACTGTCTGTATGGAAATAAAAACCGTACGCAAAACTTTACGTGGTCTCATTTTTGATCTAGATGGTCTAAAGAAAATGCTAAACTATATAAAAAACATTTTAACGAAAACGTCCGATTAAATAGACTATTTATGTGCTTGGTAATTGACGTAGTTCTGTACCTTGCAAAACAAGAGTTAGTCTTGCGCGGCCATGATGAGAGCAGCGAGTCAATAAATAGGGGGAATTTTAAAAAGCTTTTAGGTTTATTGATATCGAGAAGTTCCCAAGAAATAAAATATCATAACAAAAAAATTAAAAATATTTTTACTGGTGACTCGAAAACTATTCAAAACGAAGTAATCAATTATTAATTGAATTTAATTGAATGCATTTCTGATTATTTAAATAATCATGTAAAAAATGAAATAATGAACACACAGTTTTTTTCTGTGCAAGTGGATGACACCACTGATATTATGTAAACCTCCCAGTGCTCCATAATTTTAAGATACGTTAATTCAGAAGGTTCAGTAGTCGAGAGATTCTCAGGATTTCAGGCCAGCTCCGATAGAACGTCGGAGAATTTATATTCTGTATTGGATCTTGTCCTGATGCAGCAAAGTTTAAAAATATTTCTAAATGTCGATTTTTTTTCAAGCCTTAGTGGTATTCCCTCATTTTTTCATCACTCAGCCAAACGAACGTATGCTCTTACATCTGCATCTACCAATTATTACAGAAGCTCGTTGGTCTTCAAATTCGAAGTTAGTAAATGTGATTGTTCAAGTTGTGTTCTTCAAAAAAAAAATCGTTTGACGTTCATTTTTGCATATCCAATATAAAACGCACTCACGACAGGAAGCGCTCTGTAAAAAAAGAAATGAACATTTTTTTTAATACCATGTTTGATAAAGCAAATTCTATTACAGAAATAAATCATTACAAACGTGAGCTTGCTAAGCTTTCACCTGAAGAAATTAGGGCTAAGTATAGAACCCTTTTTTTATGAAATATTGGACCATATTTTAGTGGAAATGACACTAAGCTTCCAAGACTCTGAAAAACTTACATTTTTATGTTTGGCAGATTCTGCTAAATTTTTCGAATATAGTTTAAATTTTCCGACTGGCTCGTTTGAAAATTTGTTACAGTTATATGGGGAAATATTTTCAAAAAGTCAACGACTTAAAAATGAGCTAGGTCTTATTTTTGCCAATGACAGTAATTGGAATATATCGCTGCAAGAGCAAGTGAAAAAAATTAATAAAAATAAACATATTTCAACCAAAGCATATAAAGTGTTTTCCCTTATTTTGACAATACCGTCGACAAGTGCTTCAGTGGAAAGAAGTTTTTCTTGCCTCAAACGTGTAAAAACATATTTAAGAAATACAATATCTCAAAAAAGACTTACCTCTCTAGGCAATATTTTAATTCAAAAGGAATGTCTGGAGGAGATTAGAGCAACTCATCCATTTTATGAGGCAGTTATAAATAAATTTGCTGCTATGAAGGATAGGAGAATTGATTTAGTATACAAAATTTAAGTAAGTCGTAAAAAATTATCTACCCCTTCCACATATAAAAAAAAATTGTGGAAAAAAAATATTGCGATATTTTCTTGCTTCATTTGCACTTCACTTACTTTTTCACACACGAGCCGCCACTGTTCTTCAGTTGCTTACAATATTGTTGCATGGGGTCAGTCATCCGACATCAATAGAGTATTTGTGGCACAGAAACAGGTTGTTCGGATTATTTTTGTTCAGTCATACTCAACGTCGTGTAGGGAAACTCCGCAAAAATAATATTCTTACAGTCCACTCAATTTTTTTACTAAAATTTTTGACTTATTTTCACAAGAACAAACATGTTTGTCGGCTTAACAGTTCTAACTATAACTATGACACTCGGAATAAGTCTAATGTCTCGCTTGTAAAACACAATTTAGAAATATATAAAAAATCTCCTCTATGTGCCGGTAGTCGCATTTTTAATCTGTTACCGTTACACTACTCCAGACTGAATCTCTTTGCGTTACTACCCCGTATATTAAGTAACAGGATATCACGAAAAAATAAGCATAAATTTACTTTTAAGACACATCGTTAAATCTCCAAACCATATATATTTTTATTATTTTGTAATAAATCTCCATTTCATATACAAAATTAGGTATTAAATACTTGCTATTTTTCTACTTTTCGGTAAGCATATCCATTTTTACTAATTCACAAAGCACCCAAAGAGATATTTACAAATTTCTGAAGGCATTTTGAGTTGAAAATATCTCGTTACTGTCAAACTGTTTATTCTTATATATCCGTCAAAACTTTAGCTTCAGCAATGCAAGGCCACCTTGAAAAATGTCTCAGTTTTCTATCAAACGGAAATTATGTGCATTTTTATTGGAAATTCAATTCTACCCAATTTTTCCACTTTGGATAAAAAAAATATATATCTATGTCTTGTACAAAAAGATGAAATTTTTTATATATTTAATCGTTTTTATCTCAGGAGGAACCGACACGATTTTACGAAAGGCCAATGAATGGCAACCAGAATTCATGCACGCTACAATTCAAAAATTTCTCAAAATTCAACCCTAATCCTGATCGAGCTGATTTTCACACCAGTCTCTAGAAGAAATAAAAAGGTTTCTTTACGTATTTAATTTTTTCGCCTAGGAACAATTGTTCATATGCTACAAGGAAAAAGTAAAAGCATCTGGTTTTTCAATCCCTAAAGAGATATTTCGGGTCCCATAAACAATTTCCGCCCCTCGTCACTTGTCTCAAAAAAAAAGTGAAATATGGGAAAATTGGAAAGGCAGTTTTTTTTAGTTATTTTGCATTTAGGCCGCTTTCTTGCCATCTGAACTATAGGCATGCTATATCGATTTTAAATCTCCTTTATATTCCCCATAGAACCCCTTTTTTACCTTGAGAAAGTGGCCAGATCACCTTATAGAAGCGTATTTCCCCGACGTACCGTTACCGAGCTGGGGCACTTAGAAGGCTAAAAAAACACAGCTTTCAAAATGTTCCAAAAGAAAAAAGCGTGGACAGTGCGGCAATTCTAACAATAAGACCAAAGGTGATTCTAATGAGCTTCATTACAGAATACGGATATTCTACGCAACGAGGAATTCCATTTAGCATGACATTGTGAAGTTTCAGAATAGGAAAACACTATGATCAGGGGCGTGCAGTCCATGGAAGCAAGGGAAGCAGTGCTTCCCCAAAAAAAATTACAAAACATCTTCTAAAATGTAATTTTTGAAATTGGAAACCATTAATTCAGTTTATATTAAAAATGCTAAAACATTATCTTAATTATCAAGCCCATAATAAATGCGGCCTTGACTCCGACCGAGCAATAGAATCGAATAGAACCTATGCGGGCCGCTAGCTTCTCTGCAGCCAAGTCCTGTATGCTTGATTTCCTGTGAATCGAGACAGAGGTTATTGAACTTTCCACCGGCTGTTTGCAATTTTTGCATTTCAGTCGCGTGCTTTAAGTGGGGGCGGAAGCTATCGTGGGAGTAGATTCTTTGTTTGAACGGCTATCCGTGTGTTGTGCGATACGTACGTCGCGTCGTGCATGGTGCGATATGGAACAACTTCGGCTGTTGGTAATAACGTTGAAAATGTTGGAGAATTTAGTAAGAAGAGTGTGTGTAAATGTGTGGTGTGTGTCTTAATAATAAAGGGATTTTCAACATTAAACTTCGCTGATAAGCTTTAAAAAATTTCCAAAGGAAAGGCAAAACCGCCTATGAAAAATTTAACCACAAAAATGAAAAACTGTATTAGACATTTTGATCCGGAAAAACAATACGAACAATTTAAATGGCTAACAGGGTTTGAAAATATAAGTAAATTATTTTGTTGGCCATGTTTACTTTGTGAAAATGAAAAAGGTCTCTGGAATAAAACTGGTTTTTCCGATTTAAACAATTTCCATAAAGCTGTAAAAAGACACATTATGTCCAAAGCGCATTTGCAGGCCGTCATAAAAGAAAAAGTCTTGGGCAAAACTAGAATTGAACACTCCCTTAATAAACAGTTGGAAATTAGTCACCGCCAACACAATGAACTAGTCGATAAAAATAGGCAAATATTAAGAAGACTTCATATTTCATGAACAGATGTTGTTTGTTTTCTCGGACAGCACGAATTGGGATTTAGAGGTCATGACGAAACAAGGGTTTGTTCAAATAGAGGAAATTTTTAAGATTTACTTAGTTTAATGGCTAAATACGATAATTGCTTTAAAAACCATTTAGAGCAGTCTAGCGTTTTTCGTAGAACGTCGAGTCGAATCCAGAATGATTTAATTTCCGCTGTTGCAACCATTATTCTAAAAAGAAATAAGCAGAAGATTGGCGAGGCGCGGTTCATTGCTATTTTTCTGGACGAAACAACTGATATTACTAATTTTAGCCAATTATCTATAGTAATACGCTATGTTAAAACGGAAGTATTCAAAAGCGTTTTTTAGTTTTTAAGAATGTGTCCGAAAATCGTACAGCAGATGCATTATATACCGTAGTTTATAACGTTACTAAAAAACTAATGGATAGAAAAAAATTAGTTGCTCAAAGCTATGATGGAGCTGCAGTGATGGCAGGACAATTAGGGGGTCTGCAAGGTAAAGTTTGAGAAACTTTCTCAAGTGCTGTGTTTGTCCATTGTTTTGCTCATAAATTAAATTTAGTTTTATCCCAGTCCATTAATCACATTAAAAAGTGTAAAATATTTTTCGATACTTTAAGTGGTATGACTACTTTTTTTTCCAGGTCAACAAAACGTACACAAGCTTTGGGCTCCATTGTCCACAAACGATTGCCCAAAGTAGCTCCTACTAGGTGGAACTATAATGGAAGACTTGTGTTAACAGTATCTGAAAATCGTGAATCACTGATTGAACTATTTGACAATATAATAGAAAATAATGAAACATAGGACTCAGAAGCAATAAATAGTTCGAGGGGGTTTTTGGACTGTTTGAAACGAAATTTGAATTTTTATTATTTTTTGAACATATTTTCAGAAATATTTCCATTTTCGGACAATGTTTTTAATATATTACAAAGTAAAACAAATGATATTGCTTTTTGCCTAAAAAAAGTGGATGATTTTAAGTCCATGTTAAGCCAAAAAAGAGATGACTTTGACCTATTTTGGGAGAAAACGATGACGATAAATGTAGAGCCACAAGCCAAGCGTTTTCGAACAGACAAGGTGGGAGATGTTCAAACATCATACAGACGCCTCTTTTATGAGATAATCGATCAAATTCAGCAACAAATAAACTATAGATTTAACGGTTTAAATGATTTTAAATTCCTCGAGCTCTGCAATTTTGATGCATTTGAAGGAAAAACTTTTCCAGAAGATGCGTTTAAATCTCTTCTTCATTATGGCCAGTTCTTCGACCGAGTGTTACTGCGATCTGAACTAAAAGTGATTTACGAAACTGATGACATTAGCGCAAGAAATAACGCTAAGGAACTAATGCAGTTTTTAAAAGACAAGAAGCTGGAAGATGCCTACACCGAAGTGTCGAAATTGTGTGAATTAGTATTGACAATACCTGCCACAGGTTCATCAGTAGGACGCAATTTTTCAACACTTAAACGTATAAAACTACTAAACGGGGCAGGAGAGACTTTCGCATACATCGCTGTTGTCCATTGAAAATAAATCTTTCCAAAATATGTCGGAGCATCCACGTTTTTATAATGACGTCATTGACGAATTTGCAAAAAATGATCGAAGAATCAAATTACATTACAAATAGGTAAGTTTCTAAAAATTGCTTCCCTTTCTTAAAATTTCACCGCACGCCCCTGACTATGATGTTCACCTTATTGGCCAAGTGAGAACTCCTCTGATAGATAACCAACCCTCGGAAAATATCCACATTTGTTTAAATAAATCCAACTGTTAGCCTGCATTTTTGATGTTACTTATTTTAGATCTGTGTGTTATGTGACTAAAAAATTTAAAATATTTTAAACTATCTAATAAAAATTCTAATCAATACTTATTGAACATTTTTCGCAGATCTGCCCACAAAACATAGCTTTTAACATATTAAATTTTTCGTTAAAGATTAGTAAGCAAATAACCCATCAATCTGAAAACTTTAAAAAAAGAAGATATGTTCTAAAAAAATTTCTGAAATATAACTTGTTATTTGACGTCAGCTTAAAGATGCTTTGTTCTGATACTTAGGGCAATGGAAATTTAGTTCGAGAGTATGTGCAAAAACAAGTCGACAAAGACTAATTATTTTTCAAGAAAGTTACGGAGAAAGTAGCATGGAAACAATTACTCAAGTCGGCACCTGCTAATTTTTAATTGCTGTTATTAAACACCGTTTACTTGGAGCAACTTGTTAACTTTCAAAACGATTAATTACAGGTCATGAAGGTGTGTTTTTGAGAATTGCGTGTTTATATTGTTTCTGCTGTTTTATTGAATGATATAGTTTAGAACGGAAAATGCCTTGCCAAATGGTTAATAGTTTATCGTGATAAATTGCAATTAGAGATCCTGAACAGTTAAATAGAAAACTTGAAGGAATTAAAATCTGCATCTAGAAGTGAGCACAAGAAATTTTGTTACGCAGAAGAGTTAATGGTATAGGAATATATACACACTATCTGACTGAAAGGTGGTTAAACAATATTCAGCTGCCTGTTAAATTTTAGTGAAATAATTAATTAATAAATAAATTAAGATTATTTATTGCTATATGGTGATTGTTTTCCAAAGCATGTTGGGCAACGCTTAACTTGTTAACTCTGTTCTTCCGTATCTTAAATGTGCCATGTGTTCTTTAAAACGAATGTTTATGGAGCTTTTAGTGTGTCCAACATATTTTTAATTGCAGTCATTACAGCTAATTTCATAGATGCCACCCCTTTCCTTCAAGTCGACTTTGACGAAGGGTTTCCAAGGAGATTTTTAAAACTGTTCTACGTTTTGTAGGCTACATTTTTAAATACTTTTTCTAGACCTCTCGTATATATGGGATCATATGGGATTACTATGAACTTATTGGGAGTCTCAGGTGCTTGAAGAGTAGTGGCATCTTTTAACATTTTCTTATGCTTATGTCTATTTACTAATTATCATTATATCCATTACTTTTAGCTATATTTTTAATCCGATTCATTTCATTGTTGAAACGTTGTTTACTTAAGGGAAAATTGACTAACCTGTGAGTTAAGAAATGAAATGCTGCCATTTTGTGTTGACGGCAATGAAATGAGTTATATATAGTTTATATATAGTAAATATTAAAATCTAATTTATCGTTATTTCTAATAACTAGCGTGTCGAGAAAAGGTAATTGCCCATTGTTCTCCTTTTCGTACGTAAAATTAATGGAAAGATATTTATTGTTTAATGTTTCTAGGAAAGTGTCTAAATTTTCTGTTTTAGTATCAAAAATTCTAACGAGTTAGTAACCTCAAAGTTATCGTACGAGATATTTAATTTGCTGCGTTCTTCTACTAACTATTTTGAAATGTTGTACGTTGGTGATCCAACACGTTAGTTATTAGATATAACGATAAATTAGAATTTGATATTTATAGAAAATTTACTAATACTAAGGGGTATATCTATCTTCCCAGTGGCGGCTAGAGGGTGAAAAAGTAAGTGAAGTGTCAATGAAGCAAGAAAATATCGCAATAATTTTTTTTCCAGAATTTCTTTACATGTGGAGAGGATAGAATATTTTTTACGACTTATCTAAATTTTGTATACTAACTCAATTCTCCTACCCTTCATATCAGCAAATTTATTTACAACATCCTCATAAAATGGATGAGTTGCCCTAATCTCCTCCAGAAATTCCTTTTGAATTGAAATATTGCCAAGAGAAGTAAGTCTTTCTTGAGATATTGTATTTCTTAAATAAGTTTTTACACATTTGAAGCAAGAAAAACTTCTTTCCACTAAAGCACTTGTCGACGGTATTGCCAAAATAAGGGAAAACAGTGTATATGCTTCGGTAAAAATATCTTTAGTTTCATTAATTTTTTTCACTTGCTCTTGCAGCGATATATTCCAATTACTCTCCAAGACCAAGCTCATTTTTAAGTCGTTGACTTTTTGAAAATATTTCTCCATATAACTGTAACAAATTTTCAAACGGGTCAGTCGGAAAATTTAAACTATATTCGGAAAATTTAGCAGAACCTGCCAAACATGAAACGTACTCGTTGTCATGGCAACATAGTAGGAAAATCGTAAACTAAACATAGCACCTCCAGCAAAGTCGAAACGGTTTGCGCCACTGTTATAGTTGTTATAATAAAGTTCGAGTGAAAGTTTTAAAAAGACATGCCGCCAACGGTCAAGTAAAATATTTATTCGAAATGTACAGTTTATTTTTTACCAATTAGGTGAATAAATGAATGTAAAAACTAAAATTTTAAGAGATATATAATAAATACAGTCAGATGTTTGCTTGTTTATTTTTCCTGGTGAAGTAGCACTTCACCTAAATAGCCGCCACTGTATCTTTCACCATAGTTTCCAGTGTTAGGACTGATTAATATGCTTGATTTGTAAAATACAGTTTTTTTAGATTCCATTTAACACCAGTTTTTAGTGACAGTGACAGATAAAACGCCTTTGCTTCAAATTATATTCAATTGTATTACAATAATTTGAACCTGGCCATAAACAAAATGAATTCTTGAAATCTAGATATCTCAAAAGGCTGCTCGAATCAACCCTTACCAGGTATACCTTTTTTATGTAAAAGACGATAGAGAATAAGAATTATTATTACTTTTTCTGGGGGACTTTAGAAACCCTTGTGTATTCTAGGCCAGCAGATACAGAAGGTGAATTAAGGAAGAAGAACTGATGACGAAAATGCTTCAGAGAGTTCAATTTAATTTTTAACAACGTATTAATCTTTGTATACACGAAAATGGAGGTCATTTTGAATAATTGTTAAAAGCATTTTTTTAATTAACTTTTTGTTGCTGATAAATCTCTTATTGACTTTTTTACTCGAGCATAAAATCAAAAACATATTTGCTTCTTTTTGTAACTCTTGTTTCTATGCAATATAATGATGAGGAAGAAATCAAAAATTTACATCCAAGCAACCCAAAAAGGGGTGCTCAAAAACTCATACCAGTTATAGGTATTTTAGCCCCAGGAATTTGTGGTAGTATTTTCTCCGTACCTTTTAGAGACACCCTGTATAAAAAAGACTCCAAAGCGTTAACAGGATACGTGTTTGGACCCTTGAGAATCATCAGATCTACAAGTAAGGGAGAACCTTAGTAAATAATCGCACTTAAAAATCGAAAAAATAATAAATAATAAATAAAAAAAACACAATAAAGTACACCAAAACAAACAACTACTTATACGGTAAAAAAAATTGAAAAAAAAGTTATATGCCCCTAACCGGAATCTAACCCGGGAGGCCCGAGTGGAACGCAACAGATAATACCTATAGGCAACCGCACTAGTCAACGAAAATGACCAAAACTCTCACTCTAGTAATCGATAGATGCAAATTCGATTTTTGATTATGATTATTTACTAAGCTTCTCCCTGTTACATGTAGATCTGATGATGCTCGAAAAGACGAAACCCGTGTAATGTTAACGTCTTAAAAATTATACTGCACTGAGATATGGAGTCTTTTTCTTTCTATGTCTATTAGAAAACTGGTGTAAGAGAGTTTACTTAAACAATACTAACAAAATATTTTGAGGCAAAAAAAGGTTAATTGTCAACACATTGTTCAGATAGGTAGTAATTTCAGCCAAAAGATAAGTGAGCATTATAAATGCTCTGCTAAGGGGGCGCGATAAATTAAGCTAATCATTTTACTAATTACAGAGATCAATTTAATGAAAATATTGTAGTTTTACAAACAGAAAAAAAGACAAAACTAGATTTAATGAAATCTTTAGAAACAAAAATTAGAGAACGATAAATATTTTTTATTGACATTGCTTTAGGTATATCTTAAAAACCTCAATATAAATCAATTATAAAAGTTCTATTCTCCTATTTCTAACCATCCACAGAAGCCACAATGTTATCGAAACTTGTTATGTGATTTTTGGTATAATAATGTTTGTTACTTTGGTAGTAATACACATATAATAAACCTGGAAACTAGGAATTTTCATAATTTTGACTTCCTAAAATAATTGTAACGCCTGGGACATTAAAATGCCTTACTATTTCTGTTTTTTGCAATTGCCCAACTACAACAGAGTAACTTACGAGAAAAAAGTTGCTTTGTTCTACATCAAATTTGCCACCTGACTTCTTGTTCAGTCCATTACAAACACGTGATAACACACGAAAACATTACCCCCTCTGTGTTGTGTTTTATTTATTTGGCTAGATACAGAAATATTGAGTTCTCGTGTAAGGAAAGGGAAGTGTCATGTTCACGTCAGAAGAGAATAGCCTAAAATAATGGAAGAAAATAAATCTAATAAATATTACATATGACTTAGAACAAATAACCCCGACACACTGAAAATAAATAGAAATTTTACTTCTACATTCCTAATGTAAAAAGAAGGAGGTTTTATATAAAGTATATTTTTCTGGGTGACTTCGAATAAGATTTCAGACGGTTATGAATAGATTACGCGCTATACGGGAGCATGTAATTTATCAGACGATATACTTAAAAGACATCGAAATGAAGGAAACGAAGTTAATGGGATCGCGTTACAATGCTAATCGGGATACGCCTTTGCGCACATCTTAATTTATCATTACCGTATTGCCCTTATTTACAGTGTGAAGTCTTATTCCTTTGAAATGGGACAAGTTTTCGAAGCCGCCTCTCAGTTCGTGTTCGGCTTACAACATTTTAACAGCTTTCTCGCATCTCATGTGTTTGTATGAAGGTGTTAGATAATGCTGAATGCTAGACGTGCTTTATTTTTGCCTATGTTTTAGCGGATTAGTATAACTAGTTTAACTCTCTACTGAATAATTTGAAAGGTTAGAACAAAATTTATGTTAAAGCGGAATTTCACAATTAGAAGGAGAGGCTATACTGTTAAGGGTTAATTTGTGTGAATTATACTTATTTAAAACACGGTTTATTGTTGCCATATGCATTGCAGATATTAAAGGTTCCGATATGTCAAATAAACTGGCGAAATATCGAGAGCTTCTCAACAACACACAGGGCGATTCTATCAGACGTCGCAGACTAAGAGCCGGGCGTCAAACTTTACCATAGAGAGATTTTTTATTATTGGTTTCTGGCTTTTTCGAAATCATTTACCAACTCTTCTATTTGGATCTGAGGCACTAATTAAACACTTGGACCTGACAAATGAATGCCAATTTTCAATTTCAGTCATCTTCCAGAACAGGCCTTTTAAAAGGTATCAGGGTTCAAACTCCCTTCAAACCTACTTCCGGTAATACAAATGTAAATATTTTTTATCAAATTTACGCAAAACATTCCTGTCCCCGCACCCAAACAGCAGCCACGTTTTTAATACCATATGGTACCAGCACGAAAAAACAGAGTAGATTTCCGATAAAGCTAGGAATATTCGCATTCACGGCATCTGAATTCTTCCTACCGGGAAGGTTTCCACTCTGTGCTGGAAAGTTTCCCGCAGATCCCCGAAAAATGCGGAAAAACGGGAACACATTATTATTACAGATCTTCACATCCGCTTCACAGATGGTCCACATAAACAGAGCTGACAAGGGTTTCAGGAAGACCTTCCCTTTCGGAATATTTTTAACGGTTTTCCATGTGTTAAGCTATTTGCTTTCTCCAAGCAACAACAAGGAGAACATACTAGGCTAGGTAAAGAGCGGGTTATTTACATATATTTCGACAGATAGGTTGCTTTGAAGGCGATCGTTAATCATTCCTGCCAAGGCAGCAAAGAGAGATAAGCGGAAATTAAATATGTCTCGCTAGGTTGAATACTGGGAGTGAACGGAGTTTGAATGAAATATTGAAATATTGTAACCAAGAAACGTTGTATACTTTTTGGGGTGTGTAGAAGTGTAGCTACTTTCCCCCTTAAATTATGGTCGCTCGAGTGGGACAAAGCACTTTTCTTTATTAAAAGTTTAACCTCTTAAAGGATGAAGAAGTCTGGAACTATCCCGATGGTAAATACTAAGTGGCCCAAATGGAAGAGTCTGCCCAGAGTGTTTCAATGCACTTACTGGAATACCAATAATGATTGCTCTCTACGTGATGGGTAGGCGGTGGCGCCTCCTTCGGCTTTAAACTGTAGATCCCGTATGTCTGTATAAAAACAACCTAGACACACAGCATAGGTATGTCCGAGAACTTGGTTCATTTCTAGTAATACAGGGAAAAGGATTGAAATCACAATGGGCGGATTAAATTTTGTTATTTAAAAATAATATGTCACTGTAACTACGAGGTAATCATGCTTACTGAGACCTGGCTCAATGACAGCTTTCACAATTATGAATTCTTCGACCTCAAATATGAAGTCTTTAGAAAGGATCGAAATTACAACTTACTAGACTGTCAGCGCGGAGGTGGTTGCTTGATAGCCATTCTATCCCACCTACAATCTTCACTTATAGACACCCCTGCTGCTACACACTTTGATGACATATGGGTCAAGACAGAGGTAAATCAGCTCCAGATTGTCATCGGGTGTGTCTATTTTCCCCCAAACTCCTCATTAGACTGCTACATTTCTTTTTCCGATCGGTGCGAAGCCTTAAAGATTAGATTCAAAAATCGTAAATTTATCATCAGTGGAGATTTCAACCTTCCTATAATCGAATGGTCTCTTGAATCCGACATAGTTGTCCCAGCGAAAATTCAGCCGGCCACGGATGTAACCATGATTGACACAATGTGTCTCCTCGAATTCAGTCAAATCAACTTCGTTCTGAACTATCGCCAGCGCTTGTTAGACCTAGTATTTGTCGACGATTTTGACTCTATTACGTGCAAACGTTCCGACTTTCCTTTGTCCACTATTGACACTCTGCACCCACCACTAAATATTTCCCTATTGCATAACAAACTCCTCCCTCTCTGCGACAATGTTACTGGTCATACCTTTCTATTCCATAAAGCCAACTTCCAAGGTCTTAACAGTTTTTTCGCTGAAACCGACTGGTCCTTCGTTCAGAACTCCGTTGATATTAACGAAGTTGTACAGCAATTCCACGACGTTGTGTCAGAGGATGTAAACAGATTTGTGCCCAGAAAGAAAACCTTCAGTAACAAATACCCTATTTGGTTCGACCATACTGTTCGCAAACTGATCGGCCAAAAAAACAAATTATATGCTAAATACAAAAAGACCTTGCTGCAGTCAGACTACCTAGCTTACTCGAACAAACGCCGCGAAGTCCGTGTCAGAACTTATTGGTACTACCTCATCTTCGTAACCAATTCTGAGCAACTAATGCCAGCTAATGCAAAACGTTTTTGGTCCTTCATTAAAAATATGAATAATAAATCCGTTGGTTTGCCCAACTCAATGTCATTCAAAAGCAAGGAGTTTAAAAACTCGTTGGACATAGCAAACGCCTTCGTAGATCACTTTCAAGCCAGTTATTTTTCTCATGAAAATGTTAACTTGAACTCTATTGACACGCTCCCATTTTTTTCCTCCTTGTCCTCTAATACCTTCACCGTTGATGAAGTAGCCGCAAAACTGAAAAATCTTGACACCAGCAAGAGTGCTGGTCCCGATAGCTTGCCGCCATCTCTCTTGTCAGCTTGTTGTGACACGCTCTCAGCTCCCCTGTGCTCAATCTTTCAAAAATCTTTCGACTCGGGGATATTCCCTTCTGCGTGGAAATTTTCCAACCTAGTACCAATATACAAAAAAGGGTCCAAAACTGACATTTCAAATTATAGAGGCATATCAATGATCTCCTCTATTCCAAAAGTATTCGAAGCCATTCTGACCGAGGAAATATTCGCCACTTACTCTAATTACATTTCCCCAAACCAACATGGATTCTATAGGGGCCGATCCACAGCAACCAACCTCGCCATTTATCAAGATTACCTAGTCTCTTCCCTTGAAGCTGGCCAGCAAGTCGATTCTATCTATACCGATCTGTCGAAAGCTTTTGACAGTGTGTGTCACAGGCTGCTACTAAGAAAGCTTTCCGACATTGGAATATCAGGCAATTATTTGAACTGGATTAGCTCCTATGTGAGCAACCGTAAACAACATGTTTTAGTATATAATTCGGTATCTCGTGTCATATCACTCGCGTCCGGCGTGCCTCAAGGGTCCCACATTGGCCCAATTTTATTTCTCCTATTCATCAACGATGTCACGTCTTGCTTTATTAACAGCAAATGTCTTCTTTTCGCCGATGACCTGAAAATTTTCACATCCAACAGCTTGGACAATTCTGCACTACAGTCTGACTTTTTGACGATTTGTCTCTTGGTGCAAGACAAACATTCTCACTATTAATATAGCTAAGTGTTCCTGTATTCACTTCTCGCGATCCCAGAACCCCATACTAAATACTTACAGGATTAACGACTCACTCCTAGAGGTTTCGTCCACAGTTAATGACTTAGGTGTAACATTTGATTCTATCTTAACCTTCAACGAGCATATCGATTCCATTGTATGCAAGGCCTTCCGAATGTTGGGATTTATCAGGAGGCACTCCCGATGCTTCAACGACACCAGGGCCATCATATCACTGTATAACTGCTTTGTCAGGAGCTACCTTGAATACTGCTCCATCATTTGGCACCCTCGCTATGCATGCCACATCGAGAGAGTTGAAAGAGTTCAACACAAATTTTCTAATTACTTGTTAAGTAAATTTCACTTTCCATATCAAAATGTAAATTATAGTACGAGATTACTCCTTTGTGGTATGCAAAGCTTGGACAATTCTGCACTACAGTCTGACTTTTTGACGATTTGTCTCTTGGTGCAAGACAAACATTCTCACTATTAATATAGCTAAGTGTTCCTGTATTCACTTCTCGCGATCCCAGAACCCCATACTAAATACTTACAGGATTAACGACTCACTCCTAGAGGTTTCGTCCACAGTTAATGACTTAGGTGTAACATTTGATTCTATCTTAACCTTCAACGAGCATATCGATTCCATTGTATGCAAGGCCTTCCGAATGTTGGGATTTATCAGGAGGCACTCCCGATGCTTCAACGACACCAGGGCCATCATATCACTGTATAACTGCTTTGTCAGGAGCTACCTTGAATACTGCTCCATCATTTGGCACCCTCGCTATGCATGCCACATCGAGAGAGTTGAAAGAGTTCAACACAAATTTTCTAATTACTTGTTAAGTAAATTTCACTTTCCATATCAAAATGTAAATTATAGTACGAGATTACTCCTTTGTGGTATGCAAAGCTTAGCTGAAAGACGCAGACAAGCTCTCCTTCTGTTTGCTTTTAAACTTCTCAACGGTACTATCGACTGCCCTATCTTGCTGGGTCGGGTAAGCTTTCTGGTTCCAGTTCGACGCACACGGCATACCTCCCTTTTCTTCGTTAGAAGACACCGCACCAATTACGGCCAAAATTCCTTTATTGACCGTCTATGTCACAACCACAACAAATTTTATAATGATTGCGACATTTTCAACATGAGTCTTCCTACCCTCAAAAGATTCCTGAAGTTCGGCACAACTTAATCATTTTATTTCATTTTACTAATTTGCATTTTGCATCTTTTGTAGTATTGCAGATAATTTGTTGTTTTTCTCTTTTAGTTTAGTTTTAGTTTTTGTGTTATCTTCTTTTTTTTATATTTGTATACCATTTAGAATCCTGATTCTGTAGTGTATTTTATGAATAAATAAATAAATAAATAAATAAATAAAATAATATCTTAAATGCATCAAGGCAAGACAATAGTAATAAATATATAAAAAACATGGAAATTAGGAATTTTAAGTCAATCCACTTGCTTTCATAGTTTTAACTTTATAAAAAAATTGTAACGCCTGGGACAATAAAACGCTTTACTGTTTTAATTTTGTACAATTCCCTAATTACGGCAGTATAATTTACGAGAAAAAATGGCAATTAAAAAAGTTGCTTTGTCCTATATCAAATTTGCCACCTGAATTCTTGTTCAATCCATTACAAACACGTGATAACACACGAAAAGATTACCGCCTCTGTGTTGTGTTTTATTTATTTGGTCGGATACAGAAATATTGAGTTCTCGTATAAGGAAAAAGAAGTGTCATGTTCACGTTCGAAGAGAATAGCTTAAAATGTGGAAAGAAAATAAATCTAATAAATATTACATATGACTTAGAACAAATAATCCCGCAAACCCTGACACAACGAAAATAAATCAAAATTTTACTTCTAATTCCGAATGTAAAAAGATCGGGGTTTTATATAAAGTATATTTTTCTGGGTGACTTCGAATAAGTTTTCAGACGCTTATGAATAGATTACGCGCTGTACGGGAGCATGTAATTTATCAGACGAAATACTTGAAAGACATCGAAATGAAGGAAACGAAGTTAATGGGATCGCGTTACAATGCTAATCGGGATACGCCCTTGCGCACATCTTAATTTATCATTACCATATTGCCGTTATTTATAGTGTGAAGTCTTATTCCTCTGAAATGGGACAAGTTTTGGAAGCCGTCTCTCAGTTCGTGTTCGGCTTACAATATTTTAACAGCTTCCTCGCATCTCATGTGTTTGTTGTTCTTATGTTTATTTATTTTTCATAACATTATTTACATATTCTACAAAAAAATAAATTATGCCCCTTTATTGTTTTCCTCCATAAAAAAAAGATTTACTACAGGAATGGAGTTTTGCCGAATATTCAAACATTTTATTAGACGGCCATTTTGTTTCGCCATAATGGACTTGCACAAACATTTTACCAGTTTATCTTTATATCACAGTTTATTTTTTGCAACTTTTTAAGTCTATTCGATAAGTAGTTTCTTGATAATGATTTGTTTACATTTTGTGACGCCGCCATATTGTTACGAACGATTTCATCTCCATATGACCCTTTATTTTTGACCATAATAGAACATTCTGGTCTTCTTTCTAGAAGTATCTTAAGAAATCTCTTACAAACTCGCACTTAATAGACTAACCCCATAAATTTCTAAATTCATTGCGGGTGTTTATATCAAGCAAACGATAGCCTAGAAAGCCTTCGAGGATGGTTTGTGTGTAACAAGCTTTTCTTGAACACAGATAAAACGATTCAAGCTAAATTCACACTGAGGCAGCCAAATGACGTTCAAAATGTCTCAGTTATTGGGTGTTCAACTCGACCCCACACCAACAGCTTTTCAACAGGACACCGATCATCTAGCGGTACCGTTGTCATGTATTTTTCTCTTTTTGTCCAGGAAAGTTTGCTTTAATAGTTTTTACTTCGTAAACTAATTGTAAGGCCTGCAATTTCCAATTCTCTAATTACAAAAAAAGGCAATTAAAAAAGTTGCGTTGTTCACGAAAAGATTACCGCCTCTGTGATGTGTTTTATTTATTTGGCCGGATACAGAAATATTGAGTTCTCGTATAAGGAAAAAGATGTGGCATGTCAGGAAATAAATCTAATTAAATATTACATATGACTTAGAACAAATAATCCCGCAAACCCTGACACAACGAAAATAAATCAAAATTTTACTTCTAATTCCGAATGTAAAAAGATCGAGGTTTTATATAAGGTTTATTTTTCTGGGTGACTTCGAATAAGATTTCAGACGCTTATGAAAAGATTACGCGCTGTACGGGAGCATGTAATTTATCAGACAAAATACTTGAAAGACATCGAAATGAAGGAAACGAAGTTAATGGGATCGCGTTACAATGCCAATCGGGATACGCCCTTGCGCACATCTTAATTTATCATTACCATATTGCCGTTATTTACAGTGTTAAGTCTTATTCCTTTGAAATGGGACAAGTTTTCGAAGCCGCCTCTCAGTTCGTGTTCGGCTTACATTTTAACAGCTTCCTCGCATCTCATGTGTTTGTATGAAGGTGTTAGATAACGCTGAATGCTAGAAGTGCTTTGTGATTTCATTGCTTTTATTTTTATCTCTGTTTCAGCTGATTAGTATCACTAATTTCAGCTGATAACTCTCTACTGAATAATTTAAAAGGTTAGAACATAATTTTATGTTAAAACGAAGTTTTAAAATACAGGCAATTGTGATCGGAATGACTGGTTGAAAGTTTATTGTTGGCATAGCTAAAATCTGAGATACGAATCATGGGTTACAGATACCATGCGGGCAAACAATATTCACTATAGTACTTCTTAATAATACATAACGCGATGTGTTTTTGTGCATTTTACCTTTCGGTCTCCCTCAGACCTCGCAACACAAAAAATTCATGCGTCCGACTTTACTATAGGTAGATTTTTTTATTATTGGCTATTGTTTCTTTCGAAGCCATCATTCTTTGTGGATCTGAGGCACTAATCGAACCCTTGAACCTGTCCACTGAATGCCAATTTTCTATTTCAGTTATCTTACAGAACAATGTCTTGTTATTTAGTCGCATTCGATAGATACCCGAAATAATTTCACAATGAAAAATACTACATACTTAGAAACTCAGTTTCACAGATAATTTCACCACAGTTGTACACCAAACTATTTATTTCAGATGCCGGAAATATAAGCACAAATTTTCTACCTTTGATGATTTTTTGTATAAAAATATTTATCTTTTAAATACGAGAATTTTTAATATATCTAGATAAGAGAGTTACATCCCGAACGTCTCTGCGTAAATACTGGCTTTTTGTTGTACAAACAATCCCAAGGTGTGTCGCGTTAAAAAAAATTTTTTTTGCGCAAAAAAGGCAAAGTTAATTAGTTTTTAGGGGTCTGTTTTAGCAAAAAGAACAATGTGAGGATGTTCGGAAATAAACTAATTTTATATATCCTAAAATAACAATAATTTAGAGTATAAATAACAAATTATTTGGAGGTAACCTTATACAAATCCTATATACTATAATTTTTTCAATTTGTTCAAAATTTTAACTTATTTATTATTACTATTATGTTTATTTAATTTTCATAATATTATTTACGTATTCTACAATCAAACAAATTATGCCCCTTTATTATTTTCCTATATCAAGGAGGGTTTTACTACAAGTATGGAATTTTACCGAATATACAAACATTTTATTAGACCGCCATCTTGTTTCGCCATAATGGATCTGCACAAACATCTTACCAGTTTATCTCTATATCACAATTTATTTTTCTATCTAGTCTGTTCTATAAGCAGTTTCTGGATAATGATTTTTTACATTTTTTTTATCAAAATGTAACCATTTCATCCCCAGATGACCCTTGATTTTGACCATAATAGGTCTTCTTTCTAAAAGCATCTTAAGATATCCCTAACAAACTCGCACTTAATAGTTTAACCCTATAAATTTCTAAATTCATTGCTGGTGTTTAGATCAAACAAACGAAAAACTAGAAAGCCTTCGGGGATGGTCTGTGTGTAACAAATTTTCCCTGAACACAGATAAAACGATTCAGGCTACATTCGCACTGAGGCGGCTAAATGACCTGCAAAAAGTCTCAGTTGTTGGGTGTTCACCTGGACCACACACCAACAACTTTTCAACAAGACACCGATCATCTAGCGGTACCGTCGCCATCTATTTTTCTTTTTTTGCCCTGGAATTTAATAATTTTTACTTTGTAAAATAATTGTAACGCCTGCAATTTCCAATTCTCTAGTTACAATAAAGTAACTTACGTTAAAAAAGGCAATTAAAAAAGTTGCTTTGTTCTATATAAAATATGCCACCTGAATTCTTGTTCAATCCATTACAAAGACGTGATAACACACGAAAAGATTACCGCCTCTGTGTTGTGTTTTATTTATTTGGCCGGATACAGAAATATTGAGTTCTCGTATAGGGAAAAAGATGTGTCATGTCACGAAATAAATCTAATAAATATTACATATGACTTAGAACAAATAATCCTGCAAACCCTGACACAATGAAAATAAATCAAAATTTTAGTTCTAATTCTAAATGTAAAAAGATCGAGGTTTTATATAAAGTATATTTTTCTGGGTGACTTCGAATAAGATTTCAGACGCTTATGAATAGATTACGCGCTATACTATGTAATTTATCACACGAAATACTTGAAAGACATCGAAATGAAGGAAACGAAGTTAATGGGATCGCGTTACAATGCTAATCGGGATACGCCCTTGCGCACATCTTAATTTATCATTACCATATTGCCGTTATTTACAGTGTGAAGTCTTATTCCTTTGAAATGGGACAAGTTTTCGAAGCCGCCTCTCAGTTCGTGTTCGACTTACAACATTTTAACAGCTTCCTCGCATCTCATGTGTTTGTATGAAGGTGTTAGATAATGCTGAATGCTAGACGTGCTTTGTGATTTTATTGCTTTTATTTTTATCTCTGTTTCAGCTGATTAGTATCACTAATTTCAGCTGATAACTCTCTACTGAATAATTTAAAAGGTTAGAACATAATTTTATGTTAAAACGAAGTTTTAAAATACAGGCGATTGTAATCGGAATGACTGGTTGAAAGTTTATTGTTGGCATAGCTAAAATCTGAGATACGAATCATGGGTTACAGATAACATGCGGGCAGACAATATTCACTACAAACATTTAAAGTTACGAAGAAATATAGAGTACTTCTTAATAATACATAACGCGATGTGTTTTTGTGCATTTTACCTTTCGGTCTCCCTCAGACCTCGCAACACAAAAAATTCATGCGTCCGACTTTACTATAGGTAGATTTTTTTATTATTGGCTATTGTTTCTTTCGAAGCCATCATTCTTTGTGGATCTGAGGCACTAATCGAACCCTTGAACCTGTCCACTGAATGCCAATTTTCTATTTCAGTTATCTTACAGAACAATGTCTTGTCATTTAGTCGCATTCGATAGATACCCGAAGTAATTTCACAATGAAAAATACTACATACTTAAAAACTCAGTTTCACAGATAATTTCACCACAGTTGTACACCAAACTATTTATTTCAGATGCCGGAAATATAAGCACAAATTTTCTACCTTTGATGATTTTTTGCATAAAAATATTTATCTTTTAAATACGAGAACTTTTAATATATCTAGATAAGAGAGTTACATCCCGAACGTCTCTGCGTAAATACTGGCTTTTTGTTGTACAAACAATCCCAAGGTGTGTCGCGTTAAAAAAAAATTTTTGCACAAAAAAGGCAAAGTTAATTAGTTTTTAGGGGTCTGTTTTAGCAAAAAGAACAATGTGAGGATGTTCGGAAATAAACTAATTTTATATATCCTAAAATAACAATAATTTAGAGTATAAATAATTAATTATTGTAACCTTATACAAATCCTATATACTATAATTTTTTCAATTTGCTCAAAATTTTAACTTATTTATTATTATTATTCTGTTTATTTAATTTTCATAATATTATTTACGTATTCTACAATCAAACAAATTATGCCCCTTTATTATTTTCCTACATCAAGGAGGGTTTTACTACAAGAATGGAATTTTACCGAATATACAAACATTTTATTAGACCGCCATCTTGTTTCGCCATAATGGATTTGCACAAACATCTTACCAGTTTATCTCTATATCATAGTTTATTTTTCTATCTAGTCTATTCGATAAGCAGTTTCTGGATAATGATTTTTTACATTTTTTTTATCAAAATGTAACTATTTCATCCCCAGATGACCCTTGATTTTGACCATAATAGGTCTTCTTTCTAAAAGCATCTGAAGATATCCCTAACAAACTCGCACTTAATAGTCTAACCCCATATATTTCTAAATTCATTGCTGGTGTTTAGATCAAACAAACGAAAAACTAGAAAGCCTTCGGGGATGGTCTGTGTGTAACAAATTTTCCCTGAACACAGATAAAACGATTCAGGCTACATTCGCACTGAGGCGGCTAAATGACCTGCAAAAAGTCTCAGTTGTTGGGTGTTCACCTGGACCACACACCAACAACTTTTCAACAAGACACCGATCATCTAGCGGTACCGTCGCCATCTATTTTTCTTTTTTTGCCCTGGAATTTAATAATTTTTACTTTGTAAAATAATTGTAACGCCTGCAATTTCCAATTCTCTAGTTACAATAGAGTAACTTACGTTAAAAAAGGCAATTAAAAAAGTTGCTTTGTTCTATATAAAATATGCCACCTGAATTCTTGTTCAATCCATTACAAAGCCGTGATAACACACGAAAAGATTACCGCCTCTGTGTTGTGTTTTATTTATTTGGCCGGATACAGAAATATTGAGTTCTCGTATAGGGAAAAAGATGTGTCATGTCACGAAATAAATCTAATAAATATTACATATGACTTAGAACAAATAATCCTGCAAACCCTGACACAATGAAAATAAATCAAAATTTTAGTTCTAATTCTAAATGTAAAAAGATCGAGGTTTTATATAAAGTATATTTTTCTGGGTGACTTCGAATAAGATTTCAGACGCTTATGAATAGATTACGCGCTATACTATGTAATTTATCACACGAAATACTTGAAAGACATCGAAATGAAGGAAACGAAGTTAATGGGATCGCGTTACAATGCTAATCGGGATACGCCCTTGCGCACATCTTAATTTATCATTACCATATTGCCGTTATTTACAGTGTGAAGTCTTATTCCTTTGAAATGGGACAAGTTTTCGAAGCCGCCTCTCAGTTCGTGTTCGACTTACAACATTTTAACAGCTTCCTCGCATCTCATGTGTTTGTATGAAGGTGTTAGATAATGCTGAATGCTAGACGTGCTTTGTGATTTTATTGCTTTTATTTTTATCTCTGTTTCAGCTGATTAGTATCACTAATTTCAGCTGATAACTCTCTACTGAATAATTTAAAAGGTTAGAACATAATTTTATGTTAAAACGAAGTTTTAAAATACAGGCGATTGTGATCGGAATGACTGGTTGAAAGTTTATTGTTGGCATAGCTAAAATCTGAGATACGAATGATGGGTTACAGATACCATGCGGGCAGACAATATTCACTACAAAGATTTAAAGTTACGAAGAAATATAGAGTACTTCTTAATAATACATAACGCGATGTGTTTTTGTGCATTTTACCTTTCGGTCTCCCTCAGACCTCGCAACACAAAAAATTCATGCGTCCGACTTTACTATAGGTAGATTTTTTTATTATTGGCTATTGTTTCTTTCGAAGCCATCATTCTTTGTGGATCTGAGGCACTAATCGAACCCTTGAACCTGTCCACTGAATGCCAATTTTCTATTTCAGTTATCTTACAGAACAATGTCTTGTCATTTAGTCGCATTCCATAGATACCCGAAGTAATTTCACAATGAAAAATACTACATACTTAAAAACTCAGTTTCCCAGATAATTTAATAGATAGATAGATAGAATAGATAATTTCACCACAGTTGAACACCAAACTATTTATTTCAGATGATTTGATGTATAAAAATATTTATCTTTTAAATACGAGAATTTTTAATATATCTAGATAAGAGAGTTACATCCCGAACGTCTCTGCGTAAATACTGGCTTTTTCTTGTACAAACAATCCCAAGGTGTGTCGCGCTAAAAAAAAAATTTTTTGCACAAAAAAGGCAAAGTTAATTTGTTTTTAGGGGTCTGTTTTAGCAAAAAGAACAATGTGAGGATGTTCGGAAATAAACTAATTTTATATGTCCTAAAATAACAATAATTTAGAGTATAAATAACAAATTATTTGGAGA
The DNA here is from genome assembly GCA_030620095.1 of Kuschelorhynchus macadamiae. Lineage (NCBI taxonomy): Eukaryota > Metazoa > Arthropoda > Insecta > Coleoptera > Curculionidae > Kuschelorhynchus > Kuschelorhynchus macadamiae. The sequence continues at coordinate 229,846 of JAUTXW010001067.1, forward strand.
TAACCTTATACAAATCCTACAATCAAACAAATTATGCCCCTTTATTATTTTCCTACATCGAGGAGGGTTTTACTACAAGAATGGAATTTTACCGAATATACAAACATTTTATTAGACCGCCATCTTGTTTCGCCATAATGGATTTGCACAAACATCTTACCAGTTTATCTCTATATCATAGTTTATTTTTCTATCTAGTCTATTCGATAAGCAGTTTCTGGATAATCTGGCAAAATATAGAGTGCTTCTCAACAACGTACAGTGCGATGTGTTTTTAAGCGTTTTACCGCCCGATCCCTTCAGACGTCGCAACCAAGATCCGTGCGTCGGACTTTACTGTAGGCAGATTTTTATTATTGGCCTCTGGCTCTTTCGAAACCTTTTACCAACTCATTCTATATGGGTCTGAGTCACTAATCGAACACTTGAACCTGTGCACTGAATGACAATTTTCAATTTAAGTCATCTTACAGAACAATGTCTTGTCTTTTAGTCGATACCCAAAATAATTTCACAGAGAAAAATCTTAACGTAGTTTTGAAATTGTAAACCTACTTCATACTTAAAAACTCAGTTTCGTCGATAATTTCATAAAAGTTGCACACAACTATTTATTTCAGATGCTTGAAATATAAACACCAACGTTCGACCTGTGATGATTTTGTGTATAAGAATATATTTCTGCTAAATACGAGAATTTTTAATATATCTAAATAAGAGAGTTGCATCCCGAACATCTGTGCGTAAATATTGGCATGTTGTTGTACAGGGTGTCCCACATAAGATCCTCTATCCCCTTATCTCGAAAGATATACAATTTAGGAAAAAAAGTTATATATAAAGTGTTATTGTTTTTAAGTGAACTTTTATATTATATACCTTTCATGTATACAGAGTGCTCAGTTTTTCCTGGTTATGAGTCAACTCCTAAAAATTAAATAGGACACCCTGTATATTATCCTGGATATCGATTCCTCATTAAAAATAAGGGTAACTTTCATTAAGATATTGTATACCTATCTCTCGTCGTTTAGGATATAATAGCCGTTTTATTTAATTTTTTGCTAAAAACGTATATATTTAAGGTAGTAGAAAAAAATATAAGTGTATAATATTTGGTGAAGCTGCCATTTTTATATTAAAGACAACACCACAATATATAATTTAAGTTGTTTACTTTGACTAGAAATTATACAGGGTGATATCAGAAATTCAATCGATCGGAATATATAAAATTACTTATAAGTGAATAATCTTAAATGGAACACCCTGTATATTATTGCAGATTTCGATGGTTCACAAAAAATTAAAGTAACTTTGTATATAATAACCTATACCTATCTCTAACCGTTTAGAAAATATTCGCTATTAAACTTTTTTTATGCAATAAAAAATACCTTTGGTTTAAATTTAATGACGAAATACGTCACAAATATTTTTTAACGGGCTGACCATAGTAGATTTTCAACAAAATACTGTAGTTTACAATTTTAACTAAGATGTCTGTATTTTCTGAGAAATTAATTCTTTCCAATGATCGATATAATAAAATATCTATGGCCGACATAACAAAAATATTAATCTTTTATTTCAACGAATACGAAATTTTAGCAAATATAGAAATGTTTTAACATTTAACAATATGTAAATTTTGTGAACTATTAAATAAGTATGTAGTAAGAAGTTAAGTTAATAGAGAACATTTACATAATTACAAATGAATTAGTGTGTAAAATCAAAAAAACAATTGCATGTATAACGAAAGGACCAATATACCTAATGCAAAAGGGAAAATTAAAGTAAATTTGCCACATGGCCTCCATTTTGGGCAATACAAGTTGTGTAGATGACTTCCATTTTTCTTAAGGCATCTCTTACTGCAGCACTTTCATTGATATTTTGAATTTCTTCCCTTATTCGATTCTTGAGATCATCAACATCTTGAGGTTTATTTTTGTATACTTTATCCTTTAATGTTCCCCACAGAAAATAGTCCAGGGGCGTCAAATCTGGACTCCGCGGAGGCCAACGAATATTTCTATTTGGTCCAACGACCTCTGCATAGTTAACACTTAAATAAGTTCTTACTTGAATGGTGTTATGGCAAGGTGCTTCATCCATTTGGTAAATAATATTATTTATGTTACCATTGACCTCTAGTAACGGCCTGATATTGTTAGTCAGTAGCTCTAGGTACCTCGCACCATTTAAATGGTTATCCAGAAATAGAGGACCTATTACTTGATTCCTGTAAATCGCACACCAACAATGAACACTACGACGACCTTGATGTTGAATAGTTTTGATGTTGTGTTTGTTTTCTTGAGACCAATAGTGAGTATTCTTTCTATTAAATATCCCTGAGGTAGTAAATATCGCTTCGTCCGTCCAACAAATTTGGTTAAAAAAATTAGGGTTACGAAAATGTCGATCCATCATTAGGTCACAATATTCCAATCGTAGAATATGATCGGAAGGTTCTAAGTGTTGCAATTTAGCGAACTTAAACGCCCTGTAGTTATTCATTTTCAGCGTCCTATGAATATCAGTTCTAGCAATACTTAAGTCTTTTTCTGCATCTCTGATGGAATTTTCTGTAAATTCTTCGAAATATAAGCATATATTTAATTGCGTTTCATAATCCAAGATACTTTTAGGTTTATTTCTTTTTTCATATTTTAAAACACCATGCTGTTCGAGTTCTAGTTCAATTCGCTCAAACATGGATCTTTCCGGTATTCTTCTCTCCGGATACTTTTCATGATATGCTCTTATAGTCAGTGCAACGCTTTTGTTATTTTGAAGGCAACACTGATATAAGTTCAACCTTTCTTCGGCAGTATAAGACATTATAAGATAAAGATGAACTTAACGCACAACAAACCAAAATTTATTATATTATTTGACAAATATTGTTTACGTTGGTTTCCAAAGCACTTTATTTGTTTTCCATGGCAGTTTTGATTTTGCAGCGTTAGTTAATTACATGCAATATTTGGTTTCATTTTATGATTTGTAATGAATTATTTTCTCAGGAAATACAGAATACAGACATCTTAGTTAAAATTGTAAACTACAGTATTTTGTTGAAAATCTACTATGGTCAGCCCGTTAAAAAATATTTGTGACGTATTTCGTCATTAAATTTAAACCAAAGGTATTTTTTATTGCATAAAAAAAGTTTAATAGCGAATATTTTCTAAACGGTTAGAGATAGGTATAGGTTATTATATACAAAGTTACTTTAATTTTTTGTGAACCATCGAAATCTGCAATAATATACAGGGTGTTCCATTTAAGATTATTGACTTATAAGTAATTTTATATATTCCGATCGATTGAATTTCTGATATCACCCTGTATAATTTGTAGTCAAAGTAAACAACTTAAATTATATATTGTGGTGTTGTCTTTAATATAAAAATGGCAGCTTCACCAAATATTATATACTTATATTTTTTTCTACTACCTTAAATATATACGTTTTTAGCAAAAAATTAAATAAAACGGCTATTATATCCTAAACGACGAGAGATAGGTATACAATATCTAATGAAAGCTACCCTTATTTTTAATGAGGAATCCATATCCAGGATAATATACAGGGTGTTCCATTTAATTTTTAGGAGTTGACTCCTAACCAGGAAAAACTGAGCACCCTGTATACATGAAAGGTATATAATATAAAAGTTCACTTAAAAACAATAACACTTTATATATAACTTTTTTTCCTAAATTGTATATCTTTCGAGATAAGGGGATAGAGGATCTTATGTGGGACACCCTGTACAAACACTCCCAAGGCTTGTCGCAGTAAAAAAATTTGAACAAAAAGGGCAAAATTAACTTGATTTTGATTGCTTGTTTTAGCGATAGGGACAACATAAGGACGTTCTGAAATAAAATAATTTTATATATCTTAAAAATAAATTAGTGTTTAGTTAATAAATTATTTGTCATTCATTTGGTTCTTGCCTTTTCAGGTTAACAAATGGGTTCGGTACCATAGCCATTTATTTCCTATTTTTGCCCTGGAAAATTTACAGTAACGTGAGACGGGAAAATGAGGAAGAAATTCTACTTTTACTGAACGCAGCTTATATTTCATATATGCCCGGTGAGTATTTCGAAGCTACTCAGGGATATTCAAACTTACTTACCGTCTGTAGCAAAATGGCTGTCGAGGGCTAAGTAAGTTTAATAAGAAAGGTGAACACTCTTTTTGCAGACAGCCTTTTGTAACCTTTGCTCTTGTTGATCAACAAGAGTCTTATTGGTCAATGGCTATTACAACATGCATACAACTTAATGTAAAAGAGTTATTACACGTCAAACATCCCACAAAATCTTGCAAATAAGATTTAAATTAATTCTTTATGCAATCACATGGGTAGAACTTTAGACTTGATTTTTGCTGATGACTTTGTTAATGTTCGCATTTCATTTCCTAATTTACCCCTAGTAAATATTGACCCTTACCATCCTGCGATTGAATTGATGTATAAAATTGAATATGTTCCTCCAATAAAAAGTTACAATCAAGTGAGTGTATATCAGTTTCATCGGGCAAATTTCCATGAACTCAATCTTTTTTATAAGCAATCGGATTGGTCTTTCTTATCATCTCCTGACATCAACGGGATCGTTGAAACCTTCTATGAGGTTTTGCTTCGGGGAATCGATATTCATATTCCCAAGAAAACCATGGTTGACTGCAAGTACCCAAAATGGTTTGACCTCCCATTGAGAAGGCTTATTGGACAAAAGAATCGCCTATATAAGAGGTATAAAAGGACTGAACAATAAGCTGACTATCTGGCCTATTCGGACATACGACGTGAAGTAAAGTTTCGAACTGACATGTGCTATCTTACATATGTCACGCAAACTGAATTACTTATTCCGGAAAATATCAAGCACTTTTGGTCATTTGTTCGTAACTTAAGAAGAGACTCTGGTATGCCTAGTGTTATGAATTATGACGGTAAAGAAATTATGGGTTCAAATCACATCGCTAATGCCTTTGCAGCCCATTTTCAGTCCTGCTATTCACACCATGAAATTTTAGATTTTAGTCAGATCAGTCCCGTAAGTTCTTCAGGGAAACTACTAGCAACATATTATTTTACAGAGGCAGAAATCTGCACTAAAATAGATGACCTTGATGTTTCTAAGAGGGCTGGTCCTGACGGAATTCCCACTATCTTTTTGAAAAGGTGCTGTCAGTCGTTGTCTCAACCGCTATGTGTAATTTTTCAAAGATCTTTTAATCTAGGTTCATTTCCTGATATTTGGAAATTTTCTACACTAATGCCGATCTTTAAATCCGGTGATAAAAGCGATATAAAGAACTACAGAGGTATCTCTTTGCTTTCACATATCCCAAAGCTGTTTGAGGCAATTATCACTGATCATTTATTTGAGTCTTTGAAACACTACATTACGAGTATGCAACATGGTTTTTATCGCGGTCGCTCAACTACTACAAATCTTGCGATGTTCCAAAATTACTTAATTACATCTGTCGAAGCTGGCCAACAGATTGATGCTGTTTACACGGACATATCCAAGGCTTTTGATAGTGTTTGTCATCAGCTTTTATTATTAAAATTGCAGCAAATTGGTCTTTCTGGAAGTTATTTAGAGTGGATCAGATCTTATTTGTTTAATCGTCGACAACAGGTCAACATTTGTGGTTCAGGTTTCTAGGGAGGTTATTGTGACATCGGGTGTCCCACAGGGTTCACATATTGGTCCAGTGCTCTTTCTACTTTTTATAAATGACATAGTATCTTGCTTTAGAGCGTCCAAATGTCTTTTGTATGCAGACGATTTAAAATTTTTTGCTCCCGTTTACACTGACTCAAATGCACTGCAATCTGACATTGGAAGGCTCGTCAACTGGTGCAGCACTAATTATCTCCATCTTAACATATCCAAGTGTAAAGTGCTCCGTTTTCATAAACGCATTAATCCTGTTCTCTCCTCCTACTTCATAAATGATGTAACACTAGAGGTTGTTAGTTCTTACACTGACCTAGGTGTTATTTTTGATGACAAACTAACATTTAATCTGCATATTGACGGCATTGTACTCAAGGGTTTTAGATTGTTGGGCTTTATAAAAAGGAATACAAGGCATGTGACGGACACCAAAGCAATTGTCTGTCTGTATTACTCACTGGTACGGAGTGTTTTGGAGTATTGTTCAACAATATGGAGTCCTTCATACCAGTGCCATAACGATAGAGTTGAAAAAGTACAAAATAGATTTGCGAAATACCTCTTATATAAATTTAATTTTCCATATCAGGATCTATCGTATAACACTAGAGCTCTTCAATGCGGCCTTCAAACCCTTGAGTTTCGGAGACGTAAGTCACTTCTTGTTTTTCTACACAAGCTAATAAATGGAGACATTGATTGTGAAATATTGTTGGGGTCGGTCTCATTTTTGGTACCTATTAGGAGAACAAGACAACCTTAACTATTCTTTGAAAGATACCACCGTACAAATTATGGGTCTGGCGCATTTATTGACCGACTAGTGTGTAATTACAATCGTCATTTCGCAGAATATGACATCTTTAGACTTAGCACTTTGCCGCTAAAAAGGCAGCTAAATGGATTGCTTTTGTGAGGTTTTTTACACTTCGTATTCATATGGATTTATGTATTCCTTTGTAATTTTTTTTGTCTGTAAATGTGTATTTGTGTATCAATTTTTTTTCTCTATTTTAAATGTTTGATGTAGTTACTGTTTTTATTGGGTCTCTCGATTTTGACTTTTTTATTTTGACCTTGTTTACGAATCCGTACCATTTAGAATATTTAGCATTCTGTAGTGTACGTTTCAGAAGGACCACTTGTCCGATGCGTGCATCGGCTACGTCCTTCCTTCAAATAAAGAAATAAATAAGCGAATCTAGTATATGTAAGTTTAGCACTCTATGTCCTTTACACTTTACGTTTCGCCAAAGAAATGACATTGATTTATAATGCATTGGCACTATATCTGCTAGCAAATTTATATATTCCCTAACTGCTTAAGATGTGGAACATTCTCACTTAATACCGTGTCAATAAATTTATTTCCCTCTACGAAATAATTTAGTTTTAGCGTTGGCCAGGTAAAATTTGGTATTAATACTAACTTTTATACGATGTTTTCGCCAAGGGGATATCTGGAGATCTAAGAACTTATTTACTTAGAATTATTTATAAGAGCAAAATCTTCTTTTTTTAGAATGGGAGTTCTCAGGTCATGTTCAGTTTACAACATTCGTTGCGTTTATTTGAAGGTGTTAGTGTATGTCATAAGCTAAATGATTTGCTTCTCTCGTAACCGGACGTATTGTAATCGTTTTTGGACCATTGCATTTTTATGTTTATTGCTACGATGAAACTGATATGTATCAGTAGTTATCAGATACTAAGTCTCTACAAGATAAATTGAAAGGTTACAAGGGCATTTATACAAACCTGAGTATATTAACAAGACCGATATTTCACACACCGTTCGTTTTAAAAAAAATTACTCGGACCCCTCGATTTTTATTTCCCGGGGGAATGATTTTGCATATATCACCAACGTTGTTACTTCCACCCTCTCGCGGGGGTGAGCTCCAACTCCAAAATCTTAAATGGGGGTAGAAGTCGAGTGGTACCTTATTTTAAAGGCAATCAAATTCTGTTTACGACGCACCTTATTTTTTTAAATTTGATGCAGAAGTTTTTGAAAAAATAAGGGTAGGGCAATGAAAAGAAAAAATCATTACTCGGTGAAAAAATGTTGAGATCCGTAGACTTTTGTATCGAGAAAAAGTTTTTTCTCGATACTTATTTCAACTCTTTGACTTTATCCTCCCTCAGGGGTAAGCTGCAACCCTTAAAACATTAAATGGGGTTAAAGGACAAGTGATATCTCATTAATTAATTTAAATAAGTAGTTAAGTAGTTAATAAGTCAGCACTGATAAAACTATAAATTTGTGTCGATCTTTACGTTAATTTTATGTAATAACATTGTTTTTCTGGAAAAAATAATTTTTTTGAGCTTAGCTTTACGGTATGGGTATAATTTAGATTTACAAAGCAAGATGAGACACAAGATGTAAATTTTGTTTATTTATTGTTCATGATAAAAAGAGCTGAAAGTGTTGGTCTCCTGCATCCATACAATAATAGAGATTTTGTTCAAAACGATCCCGGATATTATGAAGCATTTCTGGTTCTTTTAAAGGACCCCACAGAAAACATCTAAGGGGGTGAAGTCGGGTGATCTTGCAGGCCACTCTGTTGCTTCTCTTCGGCCGATTTATCTATCAGGATATGTCCGATTTAAATATTCACGAACAATAAGGGCATAATGAGGAGGCGCACCATCTTGTAGAAATATCAACTCATTGTAATTGTTATTATTTTCAAGCGTTTTTGTCATGAAGGATTGATAGCGTCTTCTAATAGTTGCAGATATATTTTTCCATTTAGATTTCCTGGGAGAAAAAAAGGATCAATTAAACAATCGCCATAAATTCCAATCCAGACGTTTAATTTCTCAGAATGTTGAGTGTAAACCTTTTGGAATAGATGTGGATTTTCGATTAAAAGTCCCATTTAGAAAAAAACCTTACAGGAAGAATAAAAATAGAGTTCATTATTTAATTATTTAGCCACTGCCAAGATTACCTTACAGTATAAGGTCGATCGTACAACGATGCCAAGCCTAGCCAGGAACACCAATGTTTATACCAATTTATATTACGGTGAATATGTTTAAACACGATGCAATACAATTTTCATACAAAGAATAGTACTATATTTCCAGTATTAGTTTCTAAGCAGTATAAAGAAATTACTTTTATTGCAAAATAGTAAAATACAAACTAAAATACCCAAAGCCTCAGATCAGATTTCACCAGTAACAAGAATTTTAGTTAGCTATGGCAAACCCGATCGACAACTCCACCTATTAGACCATCCCACTGTGGTATTAGACCATCCCACCTTCATTAACAAGGAATCCCTATAGTAAAAAAGTATAATAGTCTACAGTAAACATTGTTACAGGGTCACGTGACCGCCGTGGCTTAAAAACCAATAGCGGGCCGTGGAACTACGATAAATTTTAACATTAACGAAATTAATTTACTAAAAAATATTTTATTAGATACCAAGCTTTTCTTAACGTCACTACTGCATGTGTTTTAGTGTATTATTGTCTATTTGTTGATATGGCTCAAATCTTCTAATTATATGTTGCCTTACTTCAAGAAGCAGCGTTCTGAAGGTTCGGTGACATTAGAAGAACATTAATTTTTTAAATATTTAATAAATAAGTTTTATTTACTTTATCTTGGACATTGCGAAACTAGAAGCTTTAGTTGACCTAACTATGGTGCGGTAATGTGAGTTTGTAAAAAAATTAGCGTTTAAGTTTAGAATTTTCTTTTAATCACTAAGTAAACAACAAGATTTCCTTTTCTAGGAGACATGTCTAATGGAAGATACCTTATTCACTTATGTTGGGTCACATGACGTATTGACCACCAGTTCAGTATAATAGAACGTTTATTTCGTCGGGGGTCATGTGAGAATCTTCAGAAGCAAAATGATACAAAAAAGACTCTGAGGTGATTTTTTTGCCGATTACAATAGTTTTTCCTGTCAGAGAATTAAAATAATTATAGAATATACCTATACTATATTAAAATAGTCGAAGGGCGTCTCACGCTCAAAAAAAACGTTCTACGATTTCGAAAATCACTAGATTTTGGATGAAATCTGGGGAAATAATAAAGTTTCGGTTGATTTGATGAAGTGTTGTCAGGTAAAGGAATTTAAATAGAGATTCTTTGGGTATTAAATGTAAAAATGTGTTCATAAACGTGTTCTAAACTGGTTAGAATTTAAGATTTAGGATATTGAAAATTAACAAAAATATTTTATTTTTTAAATTTTAGCTATTAACATGGAAAAACAACATGACAATTGGCTATTGTATTCGTATCTAATAGCGCTCGCGTTTTGGTTAAAAATTAAAGGTCATATGATGATGACGTGGTAACATTTTGGTAAAAATCCAATATGGCTGAACAAAATGGAGGTTTATTGAAATGTTAAAAAAATATTACTGAACTGCTTATCCATTTTATCTAAATTTTGCAGAAAAATTAGGTTTGACCTGACCATCAACTGATAAGTTTTACTACAAATCCAAAATGGCTGCCAAATAAAATATTGTGTGTTAATGCAGAAAACTACTACATCGATTATGTTCAAATTTTGCTCAAAAATCAAATATTATATAGGGATGAACTGGTAAAAATATTGAGACAAATTCAAAATGGGGGAACAAAACGGTGGCCTAATTAAATGTTTGAAAACATCTGAAAAAAGTACTTATCGCATTGATTGATTGGTTGATGACATCCCCATTTTAAATATTTATTACTAAAAATCTATGAATTGCTCACTTAATATCGATTTTTAATCAAATCTGTATTCTATATTAATAATATTAAAATTCGCTCGCATTCTAAGCATGTCTACTCTCATTTTTTAAATATTTACTAAAATTGTATGATATGTATTTTCAAATACTCCCAGATTCCTACTTTCTTTCAGCCAAACCTACACAAATGTTAAAATTCCGCCGCCATGTTGGCATTACAATCTTGAATTTTTAAAATGTTGGCAAAAACTCATGATGTGCAGTCTTAGATACCCCTAAAGGCAGAATTTTAATCAAATCTGCAAACATTTTAAAATTAGTCTGCTATGATGGTGCCGCTATTTTTAATTCTCAAATATTGACTAAAATTTCATAACTTTTATTCTTAAATACTTCTAGATACTGATATTTCAGCCGAATCTGTACAAATGACAAAATTCGTTCGCTGTATTGGCGCCACTATTTTGATTTTTGTTGTGCATTCTTAAATAATCCCCGCAAATGTCAAAATCATTCGTCCGACCTATTGACATTGTCATTTGGACACCCTAATTTTGAATTTTTAAATGCTGACACTTTTAAATTTTCCTAGGCACTGATTTTCAGTTTTGGCTACACAAGTAACAAAATTCTTCGGCCATATTGGCGCCGCCATTTTGGATTTCTAAACGTTGACTAAAAAAATTTGGATTTTTTAATATCCGAAAGTGTATGCATGTCAAATATGAAAATAATCGGTAATGGAAGTGCTGAAAAATCCAATACGAGATTTGAACCAGACATACAAACATACAATCAGACGAATAGGAAGCCAATAAAAGCGCGTTAAAAGCATTGATTTTAGTTTAAAATTCTAACCCCCGTATTCACTAAAGAGGTTTAACTTTAGGCAAGGTCTTACTTGACAGTTACAGGTTTAAGATGACATTTTCAACAACTAAACAAATAATTTTTATAAATGTCACAATTATAAAATGATAGTGACATAAGGCAAACATAACTAAAAACTAAAGTTTAATGATATATAAATAATTAATTTCCTTTTAAACTTACCTAACTTAAAGGTTTGATTTTAGATAGTGAAGTAGAGAACGATTATTTCTTTGAAGTTTGTAAAAATGCCTATTTGCCTCATTAAGGAATAGGTAAGAATCCTTCTTTTTGTCAACGATAATGAAGCAAGGCCCATTTCTTCATTTTCGTCCATCAAATATTTTAACAGGTCGTCATTTTGTTTCGCCATATTGAATTCATATAAATAGTTCACCAGTTTTTTTTTATATCAGACGTAATTTTTGTGGAAAATTAAATAAAATTAAAGTTAATCGAGTAAGTGGATTTTATAGCTATACAGGAACAGACCGACCTACTGACAGTAATGGAAAAACATGAGGATCTGTAAAAACCCGGAACGATAATTTTTTCACGATTAATGATATTTCTTTATGCGGGAAGTGAAAACTCACGCCGCCACTGGCATTCGTCAACAAATGGCCACGGCTCGGGCATGGGCCTTCCCCACTTTTTGTTTTATCGTAAACATTGGTCGATAGAATGTGAAAAATAGGGGAACCATGTTGGCGCATACCCCTAACGTGATTTATGAATGAGTTGTGATCTCTACTTTAATTCTTACTCTAAGGAAAAAACCAACAGACTTATCAGACAAACAAATTCTGAACACTAAATTCGGATTATTTATTATTGGTTCACTCATAATTTCGAAAAATTCCAAACGTCTGTCAATGCCATCTTCGTTTAATTGTTGTACAAGATGAATTTTGTAGAGGTGAAATGTATGTGTCTTTAAAATTCTGAGAATACTCATACAAAATATGCTACACACTAAAATTAGTTGCCTGGTGCTTAATGTAGCGTCAATATTAACGAGGCCCAAAACAGCAAGCTCTTCTGCTTCGTTGTCTACTGTCATTCGATTTGGAGCGATTGGTTTTCGGTTTGCCCTTGATTTTGTCTCCCTAAACTTTGCTACCAGTTCAATTATATATTTTCGGTGAACATGTTTATCTGGATTCGTTTGGCTAAATACCTGTGCTGCAATATTAGCACATCTACCATTTTTATAATAGAGTTCAATCAGCGATGCTCTTTTTGCAGTAGAATAAATATTTTAGATCAAAATAAAGTTACAAATAGCAACAGACAAAGTCCTACCAGATACTAAATTTAAATAAATTAAATGTAAATACTCTTTAGCCTTTTCTTCAAACCATAAAATTGGAAATTAGATTAACTTTTTTAAGTTTTTCCTTATTTTTATATTGGATCTGTTGAAAAGAGAATTTGATGCTTAAAATGAGGTATCACATGAAGTTTAATCCCATTTAATTTAAGGGTTGAAGCTCACCCCTGCTGGAGTTTGAAGTAACAGAGTTGAAAATATGCATAAAAGATTTCTTCTTTGAGGTAAAAATCAACGGGCTTCAACATTTTCTTCATCGAGCAATAACAATGAGAACTCGTAATTTTTTCATTGTTCTTCCCTTATTTTCTCACAAACGGCTGCATCAAATTTAAAAAACTAAGATGCGTTGAAATTAGAATTTGCTTACATTTAAAACAAGGTACCAGTTGACCCCTATTCCGATTTAAGATTTTGGCGTTGGAGCTTACCTCCGTGAGGGGGTTGAAGCGACAAGGCTGATGATATGCGCAAAATCTTTACCCCGGGAAATTAAAATCGACTGGTCAGAGCAATTTTTTTAACGAAAAGAACGGTATATGAAATATCTGCCTTTCATTTTGATTGGCCCACCCGGTACGTCAACCTTCGTTCAAGCTTACAATTACTATAGCTTTCCAGATTTCTAATATTAATAAAACTAACAACTTTTTCTTAATGCAGTATTATTAAATTTAGTCACTCTACGAAACAATTTAGCTTCAGCGTTTGTGAGATAATATGTGGTATTAATAGCGACTCTAATATGACGTGTCTGCTTAAATTGCCTTCGAATCCAATTACTAGTATGAAATCTACTTAGAGGACCGAACATATGCAGACTTTGTAGGGCAGCACTTTAAAGTTCCATTTCTGGAAAATGCCTTACCGTTTTTTTAATCTTTTTACTGGGTGGTCATTTTCTACAGCCATTGGTATCCAGTCTATTCAGCTCTTTTTGTGTAATTTAATATAAGATAGATACTTTTTTTTCTGCTAAATTTCATAGTAAGTAAATTTAAGAATCCTTAAAAATTATTAGTAAATTACACTTAAGCATACAAAGAGTATCACAATCACCGAATAGCCGAAATTTCCGTTATTTTTATTGCGCAAAAACTTAGAAATTTTGCGACCAATTGTATTAATCCCTTTGCCAATTTGCAAAAAAATGATTATATATAAAAAACAAAATCAGATAGAAAAATCAAATACAAATTAATGAGAAACTTGAGCTTGAAGATGAGAAACAAGATGATCAATATTGGGGTCAATATCACTAGTACTTTAACACCCTGTATCTCAAAAATCAAACATCAACCCATGTTGATATAAACTTTTGGTCTTATTTTCTTAGAAAGAATTTTCCTTTAAACGTTGGCGCATGTTTTTTGCAATACCCTGTATATATTTTAAACTATTGATTTTTATTGCTGTAGGATACGTATGGTAAATAATACATGTTATGTTTTGTGTTTTTTATATTTTTTTATTTCTTATAAAAATATATTTGATATAATATTTAATTTCTTTGTTTAATTAATCTCAAATGAATGCAACTGAAGTGAGGTAATGAGTTTTGGGTCTTCGATTAATTTTACGCCTTATTACACGAACCTTTAATTTTACGTTTTACATTGCTTCTCAAATCATCATTAAAACTTTGGAACTTTGGTTTGCTCGTTGGTGGTAAATGGGGAGTAATCTTCTTAATTATCTGCATGTTCTTATTATATAAATTCTGAATAATTTATTGACCGTTTTAAAGGTTTACATAAATGTTTCATATTTAATATAACAAGAGCTGACACAGCTATTTTTTTTCAAATCGAAACTCACTGAAATGTGAAAACATTTTACCAGAATTAAATTTCAAATAAACCAAAACAAATGTCAAGTCAGTTAAATAAGAAAAACTTTTTACGTCGATTTTTTAAACATTTGATTTGGTCCCCATTTTGAAATCAATCTAATAAATAGTTATTCAGGCATATTTTTAACTATTTTATTAGGCCGGCGCTGTTTTAGATTCATAACAAAATGAATAAATAACCAGTTTATTTCTATGTAACCTTTATTTTTATGCCAAAATTTGAAGTAATTTGGATAATAACGTTTTTACTGATAACGATATTTAAACAATAAATATAAAATCCACAGTGTATGTTAATAGACCCAACAATATTGGTGACCTTAAAGACCGAATAAGGCAGGAAATTAGATTGATAGATGCTCAAGTAGTGCACAATATTTTGCAAGAATTTGAATTATTGAAATCAATTTCAACAATTTTTAAATTAATATTACATAATTTTGTCATCTAGACATTTATTATTGTTAAGACTTTTTCTAATAAAATTGACTTTTTATACAACTTAATTTAGAGGTACGTAGATTATGATACAATCTGGAATGGAATCTGAAAATAAAAAAAAAAATATATGGGACATTCGATTTAAAAAAAAAATAACTTATTTGTCAGAACTTTGGGTCACTCTGTATACATGAAATTATGATAAAAAAATGGCAATTAAAAAATTTACTTCATTTTTAAATGAATTTATTCTAACCTTCCAACCTATTCGACCTTATATATATATATATATATATATATATATATATACAGGGTGGCCCATCGAAAACGTACCGCAAGGCATAACGGCCAGGGTAATTTTTTTTTTCAAAAAATCCAAAAACACATCAATTTTGTTTGTGAGGGGGACAACTTTTGCCCTTAAAATGATCGCAAAATTTTCAACCCTCTAAG
This sequence comes from Kuschelorhynchus macadamiae, assembly GCA_030620095.1. Lineage (NCBI taxonomy): Eukaryota > Metazoa > Arthropoda > Insecta > Coleoptera > Curculionidae > Kuschelorhynchus > Kuschelorhynchus macadamiae. The sequence continues at coordinate 245,247 of JAUTXW010001067.1, forward strand.
CGGGGGTGTCATCCCCCAAACTTTTTCAAATGGGAAGAGGGGTCAAGTGGTACCGCAATGAAAAGGGCTTTCTATTCTCTATACATTCCCGCTTTGGTTTTGAAAATCGGTCAAGTCATTTAGAAAATATGAAGGATTGAAATTTGAAAAATACATTTTTCAAAAAACGCGTAAATTGAATTAAATAAAAAAAAACTTACCGTATTAATGAAGCAAATGCTGAAAATGTTGCCCGTCGACCTCCATACAGTAATACAAATTAGCTTCAAATCGTTCTCGAACATTCTGAAGAACTTGAGGGGTCACTTCGCGACAAACGTCAATAATTCGTGTTCGCAGATCTTCTAATGAGGCAAGTGGAGTGCTATACACTTTACTTTTTATGTGTCCCCATAGAAAAAAGTCTAAAGGAGTCAAGTCGGGTGACCGAGGAGGCCACTCAATGGCACCCCTTCGTCCTATCCACCGCCCGGGAAAGTTAGTGTTTAAATAATTACGCACATTTTGAGAGTAATGTGGAGGTGCACCGTCTTGTTGAAATATCAGTTCCGCTTCAACGTATCCAGGATTATTTTCGATGATGTCATTTAGGGCTGGGTCGATGGTATTTTCCAGTAAATCTAAATACATATCACCTGTTAGAGTTCCAGGAAGAAAAAAAGGACCCACAATAGAATTTCCAAAAATACCAGCCCACACGTTCAATTTCTGAGGATGTTGTGTGTGCACCTCGTGAAATACCCTGGGGTTGTTCTCAGCCCAGTACCGACAGTTATGCCGATTAACTACACCGTTCAAAAAGAAAGTGCACTCACCCGAAAAACACACATTGAATAGAAAATTATTATTATTGGCCACTCGTTCACTAATAGTTTCACAAAATTGCAAGCGGCGATCAAAATCGTCTTCGTTGAGTTCTTGTACCAACTGAATTTTATACGGGTGGAAATGGTGTTTTTTCAATATTCTTTGGACACTTGTACGATTCACGCCGGTCTCATTGGCTAATTTTCTTGTACTCAGCGTACTATCCATGGCAACTTGGCCCAATACAAAGACCTCCATAGCTTCATTTACTACAGGATTTTCCATCTGCCTCTTTTTATTCATAAGGGATCCAGTTTCGCGACATTTTGCTACTAACTCGCGAACAATTTTGCCGGAAAGGTGTTTTTCAGGATGTCGTTCATTAAATATCTGCGCAACCCGATTGCCACATTCATTATTTTTAAAATAAAGTTCGATTATTTCCACTTTTTCTGCAAGTGAGTACACCATAATTATTGATAAAAAATTTAATGACATTGAGAAATTTAAACGCACAAGTTACAGAACAGCTATCTAGCAACTACCGCACCTGATCGTTGTGGCATGTCAAATCACTAAAATCAGCAGTAAACATCTAAAATAACAGGACAAAAATAGCGAATTGGTCGAAGGAATTTATCCTTATCATTTACTCTGATAATTTGTAAATAAACATTTTAAATTTCAATCCTTCATATTTTCTAAATGACTTGACCGATTTTCAAAACCAAAGCGGGAATGTATAGAGAATAGAAAGCCTTTTCATTGCGGTACCACTTGACCCCTCTTCCCATTTGAAAAAGTTTGGGGGATGACACCCCCGCTTAGAGGGTTGAAAATTTTGCGATCATTTTAAGGGCAAAAATTGTCCCCCTCACAAACAAAATTGACGTGTTTTTGGATTTTTTGAAAAAAAAATTACCCTGGCCGTTATGCCTTGCGGTACGTTTTCGATGGGCCACCCTGTATATATATATATATATATATATATATATATATATATATATATATATATATATATATGTATGTATATATATATATATATATATATATATATATATATATATATATATATATATATATATATATATATATATATATATATATATATAAATAAAAGAAAATATCAGAATACCTGTCGATTACTAGACCATTAAAGATAAAATTTAAGTATTGTCTTACATTCTTGCTCCGTGGCCTGGTGCGCCATCCTGCTGGTACCATATTTGGAACCTCTCACTTATGGGTAATTCATGAATAAAATCGTACAAGTAAGTATTTAGAAAATCCAAGTAGCGTTGACTATTTAAATTATGTCGAAAAAAAACTGGTCCAATTACTCTATCTTTATAAATTCGGCACCACACATTTGTTTTGAATGAATACTGATCACGAGTTTGTATAACAAAATTAGGATTAACGCCACTCCACCAACTACAGTTTTACGAACTTACAGTCCCATTGGAAGTAAACGTTGCTTCATCGGTAAAAATAATGCGTCTTGCTATAAAAGGATCATCTTCTAGCTTCCCTTGTATCAGACAGCAAAACTCGAACCGTCGCTCAAAGTCTCCTGATCTCAAGGTATGTATAAATTTTGGTTTGTAAGGTCGAAAACTGATTTCTTTCAATATTTTTGAAACTGTATCTTTACCTACTTTATTTCGCAATGTTGCTGACCTTTTGCGTAGGGACTTTTTAGGGTCTTCTATCACAGAGAGCATTACTTGATTTGTAGTTTCGTCATTCGCAACCCTTGACCTCCGTATCTTGTTAAAGTTATTTTCTACATTCCCAAAAATCTTGAATTTAGTTAGATTATTCCCCACTGTTGTGAAATGCATAATTTTATCGGGGTGTCTGTTGTTAAAAATGTCTGCAGCTTCTCGAAATGTTTTATAATTTTCTCCCACACTAAAATTATTTTAATTTTATCTTCTTTGCTTAATTTCAGCGGCATTTCTTTTTACTATAATATTCAAACTGATGTTTCAATAAAGTAATACAATATTGTGGTTGACAATGGCAGTGACAATGCCATTATCAACAATCAATAAATAAGTAAATTTTGCTGATATGTAGGTAGGAACAAAAGTAAGAAACTGGACTTGCCAGTAAGAAGCCAAAGTTTTACATTCCTTAAGAAGTGATTTCAGATAGGAAGCAACGAATCTAGTGCTAGATATGTTTTTTTATTCTAAGTAAGATTTTGTATTACATTTTGCTATAAAATAAAAATTAAAAGTACTTTTCTCTTGAGTCAATTTCGATTTTTTGGAATTTTTGGCCACCCTGTATATGCAATCTCAAGTTTGAATATTTTAATATTATTTTGGCAGAAAGCAGAACTTTTTATAGACAGTAACTTTTGTCCGTAAAACTACTAATAAAAAAGTTTCCAATATGTAGAGAACTTAAGTAGATACGCTATATATATATATATATATATATATATATATATATATATATATATATATAAATAAATATATATATTTGATTTTCTTCCACAAAATTTGAATATGAGACTTTTGTCTCGCGCGTACTTTCACCCCAGTCTACTTTATGCCTGTGATACTGTTCCTTCATTTGTCTTCGCTAAGTTTCTCACAGATTTAAGCTTTTGGTGTGCCGATTTAGTGTAGAAATCGAAATAAGGCAATTAAGTAGTTTTTTTCAGGCTGAATTTTTAAATATTGTTTTGGATCCATACCAAAATTTTACCAGTTGATTTGTACATAAGACTTCAATTTTGTGCAAATGGAACTCTCTGTATCTCTAATACTCATTTAGAAGCCTGATCCTTCCCGTTTCTAAAAACGTGTAATTTGTTGCAACTTTTCAGAAAAAAAAACAGCAAAAACAACAACAACAACGAATCTACATTAATTTTATTAGATACAGCAGAACAAACGCATTACTTAAATTAATAAACTAATACGTTAACTGCTGAGTATGACCTCCAGTTTTTTCAATACGTGTACGTAGCCGAAAAACAAAATTGGCAAAAGTATTTTTGAACATTTTTGCGGTAATTGTATTAAAAATGTTAATTATATTATTTCTGAGTTCATTTAAATTTGCAGGATATATAAAAAAATATACCCCCATATAAAAAAAGAGTATTGATAAATTAGGAGAATAGGGAGCCCATTCGATGGGGCCAGCTCGACATATCCAGTTGTTTCCAAAAGTTGTGTTTAATGAATTGCTTGCTATTACAGAAAAGTGCGGTGGGGCACCATCTTGTTGCAAATATACATCATGCAGTATTCCTTGTTGTTCCAATTGAGGGTACAAACAAATTTCTAACATATCTGTATAATTGTTTCCAGTTACAGTTTTCTCTTGGAAAAAGAAAGTTCTATAAATTTTTGTTTTTGACGCACCACACCATTTAACTTAGGGGCATCTCTTTCAAACTCGTTTTTGTCACCCCAAAATTCTGCAATTATCTTTGTTTACTCTTCCACTTAGGTGAAACGTTGCGTCATCTGACATCATTAGAATTGCAACCGGTTGATTTCTAAACAGATCTAATAATGTCTCACACTTAATATATCTCTTTTCAATAGCATGATTTTTATTTTTTTTATCTTATACGCTTAAAAGATTATATACCTTACTCTTTGATATGTTTAAGACTTGGGCGATTTTTCTCACAGATATTTTATTATTATTTATTGTTAAAACTTCTTTGACGCATAAAATGTCATTTAAATTGTTTCAGAGTGTCTGTTTTGTCTTTTTTTCCTTTCCATTGTCCCAGTTTCTGAAAATTTTCTTACCCAGTTTAGAATTGATTTCCGAGTAAACCGATTTCTTTCAAAAATTGAGGCGTGTTTTACAAAAACAACATATGTCCAAAATTAAAAAAATTCAGGAGATAAAAAAAACGCTTAATTTTAAAACTGTTTATGTTTTCATTTTTTTTTTAGTTATTTACTGTTGAGATAAGCTTAACAAGTTGATTCGTAATGTAAGAAACAAAGTTTTTTGTTCGAATACTTTAAAAAAAGTAAAAAACTGTTGGACATATGTTCTTTTTGCAAGAAAAAAAAAGCAAATTTTCAAAAAAAACAATTTATTTGGGAAAAAAAAACAAAATAAGATGTTTGCGATAATATGTTTGCGAATGAATAATAGGTGCATAATTTTAATCTTCGCATCCACTGCTATTGTCATCCTCTTCTATATCTAGATTATCAGAGCTAGATAGATTACCAAGGAGCCGTTCATAGTACTCTTTGTTTCGCTGGAGGCGTAGTAAAGGTAATAGCGATTTTAAGTTTTCTGCTTTATTTGGAGCAACTGTTAAAAGTTGATTGTAGAGCGGTTCAAGTTGGATAGTGCATGGCAAGTTTACCTTGGCAACGATACTGCTTCGAAATGGTCCGTTATAGGTATCCTTTAAAGATAGTGTGGATGTGTGGCTAGAAATTCTCATAATCCTTATTTTTTTAATGTTGATTGCCGGTTTTGGAGCTTTAAGGAAAAAGTTACATGTTGCGGATTTGATGTCAAAGAAGTCATGTTGCTTCATTTTCACCAAATTAAAAGGGCTAGGTTTCATTCTGGCATTTAATATTGTCTTATCCCAATCCTCTGGTCTTTCGGCTCTCTCCAGGCGTCTCTTCTTGTTTTCAATCAAAGCAAAATCTGAATCATTCGGCAAAAATGAATGGCCTCTCATTGGAAATATGTATTCTAACGAATTAGCTATTCTTAACACGTGAACTAGGGTATATAAAAAATGTACCATTACATAATTTTTATTTTGCCCTGGGCAGCCGTCACTAAAAATAACTAAATTGCGATTATGGATGTTATTTTTAAGGTAATGCAACAACATTGAAGTGACCTCATTGGCGCCCTTTTTAGCTTCATTTTCAAGATAAGTGTACATCGTGGCATCTTCAGTTCCTAGGTCATGTATCCCAAAAACATTGTACCACAGTTGACGGCTGTAGAATACTGGGTTAGATGGTATATGAGGAAGGGGTAAATTCTGCATAAAATCAAAGCTAATGCACATCAATTCGCCAGCTTTTGCTTTACTTTTAAATTTTCGTTTCAGTTCAAAAAATGATTCAGCTTTGCGAAGGTGTATTTCTCTTTCGATTTGGAGTTGGTTTCGTTCTTCTGTATCAAGGTCGGTACGGTTAAGCTGCTGTAAAAGTCTGTCACAGTCTGAACAGGTATCAGATCTCGGAAATCCAAATTTAATATTAAAATTGGTTCTAAAAACTTTCCAGTAGGTTTTGTACGGTATGTTTATTTTATAACTTTGTACAAACATGTCATGCATATCCTTCAAAGTAAGAGATTCTGGTAAATAAAAACAGTTTGGATTTTTACGACGTGAATAATGCGATTGTCTTGCAGGGAATGATTTAATATGGATTTTAATAAGTTCCGTTATGCATTCCGGGGTTTTTTTGGGCCTGTTTTGATGAATACCCCGTTTGTCTCTGGGAGAAGCACCTGTGGTCATCAAAGAATCTCGGATTCGTGTGCATCTTGACTATTTTTGTCATTCATATTATTGAATTGCGTAAGAATAAAACATCTTTTTTCTTCCGAAACTTTGGAGAAACAAGCATTTTTACAGCTACAACAAAATATTTTTGTGAACCTTCCATACCCCCATTCCTTAATTAAAAGTAAACATACCTGCAAGGTTCTCCAGTTTTACGTGCTTCAACAAGATTGCCTTTATGATTTGTGTATTCCTCACCACGAACTTTAAACTGTTTTATTAGAGTTTCGCGCTTAATTTTCTTCTCTTTCTTTTTGGGCCAATCAGTAGGCACATCTCCATCGTTTTCCATGTTTCACGATAATGTTTTAAACTTTGAAAACAACCACGATACCACGATAATCACAACACATCTATACCGAAAACGTAACAATAACAAATTAACTTAGTTGTACGCATCAGCAAAAATTTCTAGCAAAAAGCACACATGTCCTATCCTGTCGCGGACTTGTGTGGTATTTGTGTGAAAAGCCAGGGACATATGCGCTTTTTGTGGAATCACTGAAACTTTAGCTGTGCATATCTTGGCATTTATGTTGTTTTTGCAGAAACTGACTTTATGATATTATAATTATGTTTCTTTTCTACTAGATGACGCTACAAACTCATTTTCGCCAAATTTGGACTTATGTGGTTTTTGTAAAACACGCCTCAATTATTCTGAATCTTCTCCTTATTTAGTGTAATTAAATTAGTATTGATGGAGAGCAAAACGGACTACGCCCCTTCTTTTTGAGTAAACATTTTTGAATCAATTTCCTTCCAAAAGAAAATTGTTTCTAATAGAATTAATGTAGATTAGTTGTTGTTGTTGTTTCTGTGGTTTGTTCTGAATGATTATAGCAAATTATACGTTTTTAGAAAAATGGAGGATCACGCTATTTGAAATAAGCCCTTAATCTGAATTGAAAAAAACTTTTTTTTGAGGTCAATCGGATAAGTATTTTTTTAGCTATACCGCGAACAAACAAACCCACAGACAGACCGACTGAATTGAGAAAACGTGAGATCTGAAAAAATCTGGGAAGGTGATTTTTTCATGATTACAATGCTTCCCTTTTACGAGGAAAGGAATTGTCTTATTGTCCTACATGTTTAAAAAAGTTTAAACTGTGTGATGTTTTAGTAGTGATTTATTATCCAGGTTATCTGAGAACTAGTTTATCTGCACTAGGTTTAAAGGGAATTTGTTAATTACACTTAGATAAATTGACTTCGATAAGTGCTTACATATCCTGCATGATACGTATCTATTTTAACTAGCTTGTAGGCGACTTCTAGCTAGTAATATCAGTGGAAATTTAGAATACAGCTGCACATATGGAAGCACTAAAATTTAGTTCTCTTATCTACAAAAAATCGATAAAAAGCTTTTATTTTGAACTGCCCTCATAATGAATTCTTCAGAATATAAAAGACTACACAACTTCGTATATAACTATATAACCATAATTAACTGTTAAATAATAGAGAATGTCCCTCTTAAAATTGGCAGAAGCAGATAGCCCGATAATTTGTTACCTTTTTAATTGTTTGTGTGATTATGTGGAGTTAAGAGTCAGTTGTTTTCACTGGTTTATAGTTCTTACATATATCTCACAGACGCACGTTTTTATGTGTGCAAAAATTAAATGTTTTCAAGAATATACTATTTGCAGGAAGTAATTGATTTCAAATCAAATATCAGCTGTCAATTGTTCATAACCAAGAACTTCTAGATGCCTTATTTGCTAATGATATGATTTGTCAAACCTATACAGGGTGTTAGTAAATAAGTGCGACAAACTTCAGGGGGTGATTCTGCATGAAAAAATAATGACAGTTGCTACATTGCGCATTTGTTGACATGCGATTGAGAATTTTATATTCATCATTGGCGCTCATACGGGTAATGATCTCAATTTTTTTAAAGAAAAAAATGGTACGCCACTGAGACATTTCAAATTAAAAATCATTTTAAATCCCTCGTTCAATTTGTGACAAAAGTTCTCTTGCCTTTTTTTCGTATGAGGCGCTGTTTTTATGCAAAAAAATAAAACATCTTAACACATATTTTTCATTTCTTTAATTCAATATCTAGTAGGCTACTCAACATTTATCTGTTAAATACGAATATTTTAACGAAAGGTCAAATTAGCGTTTCTTCATTCTTAAGCTTTTTAGTTTGCAATAACATTATTGTTAATAAGTAATAAATTTTTCTTTTATCAAAAAGAATGGAAAATTTTGCAAATGCGCAATTGCCAGATGTGCATTTTGTTTATGGTCGAAACAATGGAAATGGCCGGCAAGCTCGACGATTGTATGCTGAGTTGTAAAGTGCGGGACACTAAAGAAAACCGGGCGGTCCTTAAAATAAAGGTTCATAGTCTTAACCAAGCGGAAAAGTAAAATTTGTATACGCAATTAAATGTTATGTTATTTTATTTGTTGTAATAGTTTGCCGCTTCACCTATAAAGTGAGCCAGCTAAGGGGTACGGAAAATTAATCGAGGATTTAGTAAATTTCGCACTGGTCCACTTATAATTAGGATGTGCCTAGAGTCTCCATGCACTTGCCGCAAGAAGGTTCTAGCTATTACCAGTGGCGCCTATGAATTTCGAGTATTTGTTTTCATTTCTATATAAATGCGTTGAATTTAAATTATTATTTCGAAGTAACGATGGCGAGCAAAAGAGGAAAAACAATTCGAAGCGGTGCACGTGAAGTTATTGCGAGGAATGTAGTGTAAGAAGTAAAGAAATTCAAAGAGAACATAATGATCGCTCATGTTCTACTTCACCTTTAAAATTTCCTGGTAAAAAAAGACCCCGATTATCATACAAAGATAAAATTGACGATGGTGATTTTCAAGTAATTCGACGAACAATAGAGGATTTTTATATGAAAAGGTTCCGACCTGCAAACCCCTACTTCGTACTGTAAAGAACAAAATAGATTTTCCGTACGGGTATAAAGCCTTAAATCGGCTTTTACGATCAAATGGTTTTGTTTGGCGCAAGTGCCAAAATAAACGAAAATTGCTCATTGAGAGACCAAATATTTTTCACTGGCGGGTGAAATATCTATCAACTGTAAGGCAATATAGGCAAGAAGGACGCAATATTGTGTATCTAGACGAAACCTGGGTAGATAATGATATGATAGTGAACAAATGCTGGCAAAGTGAAAGTGTTACAGGTGTTGTTCAGGGAATCTGCTCTAGTAGTCGCTTTATTATAGTTCATGCTGGTTTAGAACCTGGATGTGTTCCAGGTGCTGCTTTAGTTTTTCGCTCGGGTCTAACAACTAGAGACTATCATGGACAGATGAATCGAGATAATTTTGAAAAGTGGTTGCTCGAGAAGCTTCTACCTAACATTCCTCCCAAATCAGTCGTGGTAATGGATAATGCGTCTTATCATTCTCACGTAGAAGATAAAGTGCCAACTAAATACTCTACAAAAGCTCATATGATATTGTGGCTTCAATCGAACAATCTTGTATGTGATCCAACATGAAGAAAATATCAATTATATGAAGTAATATCAGCCAACAAGCCTAGAGAAAAAAAGTATAAAATTGACGGTCTTTTACGTAACCTCGGTAATACACCTTTAAGACTGCCTCCATACATATGCGACCTCAACTCTATTGAACTTGCATGGGCAGGAGTAAAAAAATATATTCGAGAGCGCAACACCGGTGAACTTTCAATTAAAGATTTAAATAAAATAATATTAGAAGCGATTGACTCAATATCGGCTGAAAATTGGAAATGGTATGTTAAACATGTTCGTTCTATTGAAAATAAATACTGGGAAGAAGATGGCAAAATTGAAACTGTTATTGATGATTTAGTTATCACACTGGGATCTTCAAGTAATGACGACGAAACCTCATCATTTTCAGAGGAAGACAACGATTTAGAAGGAATAGAACCATTAGAATCACAGACGTCAACCTCAAAAATGGCTTAGTTTTTTTCATATACTTTGTAAAATTGTTCATAAAGTAGCTGTCAATAAACTGCTTTAAAATAACTAATTTTCTGTTCAATAATGGGTGTCAAAAAATATCTAATATTGCAATTAATATTTGAAAAACTACAGAACTCATATTTTTCCAAAATTAACACATCAATGTAGTTATAGTAGGGGAGCCATCACTGATTCCAGTGAACAAGATTTATCAAAATTTTAACTTATGCAGTTCGACTTTGGGCTATTCGGGTATGCTAAAAGTGACCATTTGTCTCCGTCTGTCATATTACTTTGTACAGAGGGCGTCATTGTGAAGTACTATACAGGGGGTTTCCTAATTGCGTGCTAATGTTAAAGGGGGGTGATTCTCGGACCTTATTAAGAAAAAAGTTTAATATGAACCTAAAAGTCTTAAGTTTGGAGATACAGGATTTAAAAAAAAAACATTTTTTTAAAGTCCTAATTCTAATGCTATTATAGATAAATAACCATGTGAAATTTGATACACGTCTTTTATGCATAAAAGGGCATTTTTTATTAACAATCAATTTTTGAAATTTCTACCAGTGGCGTGCATATGTAATTAACTTGGGTAAATCCGTATGCTCCTTAATGCATATAAGACGTGTATCAAATTTCATGCAGCATCTACAATAGCATCAGAATTGGGATAAAAAAAAAATGTTTTCTTTTTAAAATTTACCATCCTGTATCTCAAAAGTTAAGACTTTTAGGACATAAAAACACCCTCTTTAATATCAGCACGCAATTAGGAAACGTCCTGTATAGTACTTCACAATGACGGCCCCTGTATAAAGTAATATGACAAACGGAGATAGACGGCCACTTTTGGCATACCCGAGTAGCCCAAAGTCGAACTACATAAATTAAAATTTTGATAAATCTCGTTCACGGCGTCTGATGCTGGCTGCCCTTGTAAAATCTGGACTTGTAAATCGTGTATCACTATACTGGGTGGTCCAATAATAGTAGACGTAGGCAGTAGCCCGGGAACCGTTAGTGACAGGACTCAAGAAAAAATATATTTATAGATAAATCGATCAATAAAAATCAAAATTAAATAATTTTAAAATTTGAAAGTTCGCCGTTTTTGCAACACAAAAGAGATATAGAAGTGCGGTACACGAAAGAAAACAGACAAATATAGATAAAGGTTCACTAGGCATAGTTACATTTTTTAATTATCTGAAGTGCGTATAGTCAAAAAGGATTGAGGAGTCACTTGAAACAAGTACTCGAAAAATTACCAACATATTGAATGTAAGCAACTTCACTGTATTTGAAATTCTTAAAGAACAGCAATTGTATCCCTTTCATATTCAACGTGTACTAGAGACTTTTCTCCGCACCTATAGGATTCTTCATCAAATCGCTCAAATTCCAAATTTTTTTAAATGGCGTTTTCTGTACTGAGGAGGCTACTTTTGAACGACAGTGTATACGAAATTTCGATAACAATCACTTATGGGCTGAGGAAAATCCACATGGAATCTTTGAAGCTCATTCTCAGCATCAGTTTTCAATAAATGTATGGCTTGGGGTAATTGATGATCATTTAATCTGTCAATATTTCTTCCTACAACGAGTAACAAGAGAATCTTACCTTAATTTCCTACAGGAAGGGTTAAATGTTCTTCGTGAAGAAATTTCTCTACAGCTGAGACAATTATGATTTATGCATGATGGTGCATCAGTCCATTTAACATTAAGGTATGTAATCACTTAGATATAGTATATCCAAATCGTTGGATAGGAAGGAGAGGTACGGCAAATTGGCCTGCTCGATCGCCGAATTTAAATCCTCTGGATTTTTGCGTTTGGAAGTCACTAGTTTATTCCACTTCCGTCGAAAATATTGATGACCTGAGGAATCGAATTGTAGCTGGCTGTGAGACAATAAAAAATACACCAGGAATATTTGCGCGAATACGACAATCAATGAGGCGGAGAGTTGAATGTCACGTGTGAGGGAGGTCATTTTCAACATTTGTTGTAGCTTTACACCTATTTAAAATTTTATTATTGTTATTTTCTGTAAGTGTTCTGGTTTAATATTATTGTATTAGATAGTTCTTGATAATGTATTAAAGAAATGAAAAATACGCGTTAAGATGCCCCATACGAAAAAAAGGCAAGAGAGATTTTTTGTCAAGAGTTAAACGAGGAATTCAAAAATTATTTTTAATTTGAAATGTCTCAGAGGCGTACCATTTTTTTCTTAAAAGAAATTAAGATCACTACCCGTATGCGCGCCAATGATGAATATAAAATTCTTAATTGCATGTCTACAAATGCGCAATAACCACCTCTTAAAACCCACCAAATTTCATTGGCATATCTCGACCGGTTTTAGAGCGACAAATATATATAACAAAACATTAACACTCCGTATCTCGGAAAACGAATCATTTGCGGACATACCTTTATATAGCAAACTGTCATTATTTGTTCATGCAAAATCACCCCCTGAAGTTTGTCGCACTTATTTACTAACAACACCCTGTATGAACATCTAAAAGAGCTCAAATTCTTCGTTTTTAGGTCCTTAATCAAAATTTGTTAGCCATTTTGATTTGCTCATATATAACCTAAAATACCTCTGGCGCAGGTGCAAAGTCGGACCTTTAAACTACAACCCAAAATCTAGGGATTCCAAAAAAGGAAATTACTGTTTAGGGACATTTTCCTAAAAAATGACAATATGATTGGCCTAAAATATGTTGTCCGAAACAACTTGCCAACTAGCTAAGTTTCTTCACGTTTATACATGTTTTTATGCTTCCCTCAAAATCTGTTTAATTCTTGAATTCCAGTAAGAATTTATTTTCTTTATGTGGCCAAAATTTTGTCAGTTAATATGTGGACATTTTCGGTGTCATTAATTTAACTAGCCATTTCAAAGTTTTAATTTGAAAAGTTACTCTGTCTGTCCTATTGCGTCATTTTCATTATATTTCCCTCAATGATATTCAGATTCCAGGAATCTACCGCGGGAATTCTGCGTTAAGTTAGTTATTTTCCCTTAAAAGGATGCTAACTTTCTTAACGAACTGAATAAAAATAAGCTGTAATACCCAACCTAAATACCTGCTTTGCTGTTAATTTGCTTAAGAATTTCAAAGATGCAAAGCTTATTGGAACTTATCAGTAAAGCTTGCAAACGCCCATGTAAGCTTAATGTCAATTATTTGTAATCGTTTTGTTTAATAGTATAGAAAAGACTCTCGGCAGAGGCCTGCTTGTCGGGCGAAAGCAGTGGAGAGAGACGAGAACGATTTGATGACTGTTCTTGATGTTATATAATAAGATAAGAGTTTTTCTTTTTGTTGAGTCAGGTAGATTAGTCAGGATAGAACCTATTACTACGGGCAGTATGAATAATACGTTATCTGAAAGAACAGTAGTATTGATTTTTCGGGATGGGTAATCGGTTATGGTGTGATTCATGGGACTTTTACATATTATGTTAAACGTTCATTCTAGTGATTATTAAGTAATTTGGTGGTGATTATTATTATGTTGTTTTATTGTGAAAGTGACTTTTGATTTTTGTTTGATTATTTTTTTAATATGTTGTCTTTGTTAACAAACAACCGCGAAGCCAGCGCTCAGGGACGAAAAACCTGGTGTGGGTCGTGTCATTTCATAAAACCGTGTTTTTCGACCTTTCGATGGGTATATTTTGGAAACGAGTAAAGATAGGGCGATGAATTTGCATTGTGTTTTTAGAGGAGACGTAGGTCTACACAATTCGTTAGCATATTTATCTGTACCACGTTTGGTACCGGAGATCTGTTATCGTAAAATCGACCAAAAAAGTTAACTTCAATGTAACACGATTCAGGTCGCAATTTTTGATTTTTTTGTCGAAACTTTTTGGAACGATGGCTCTTCGGGTCCTACAGAACCCTATTGTTTTTGGTTGAACTTCGAACCCGTTTCGTGATTTTACGATTTTTTTTGTTCGAAAAAAGGGTGTTTTGGGGCGCTTATAGCTCGAACTGGGTACATCCTAGCTAAATTTTGTAAGAAACATTTTTCATAGGATATATAGAGAAGAACAAAATTCTGAATGCATCTCTGTCGGAAAAATGACTGGAAAGTAGAATTTTTTAAGAAAAACTGATATTTTTCGAAAAAATAATTTTTTTATATATATTTTATTTTTTATAAAAAAAAAATGCAGGCGTCTTGTCGGAAAACTGATTACGGCATCGGAAAGGGCTCAAAAATATACATAAAATGCAGGGGCGTGCAGTTCATGGAAGCAAGGGAAGCAGTGCTTCCCCAAAAAAAATTACAAAACATCATCTAAAATGTAATTTTTGAAATAGGAAACCATTAATTTAGTTTATATTAAAAAAGCCAAAAGATTATCTCACTTATCAAGCCCATAATAAATGCGACCGAGCCACAATAGAAAATGGAATAGAACCTATGCGGGCCGCTAGCTTCTCTGCAGCCAAGTCCTGTATGCTTGATTTCCTGTGAATCGAGCCAGAGCTTATTGAACTTTTCACCGGCTGTTTGCAATTTTTGCACTTCAGTCGCGTGCTTTAAGTGGGGGCGGAAGCTATCGTTGGAGTAGGTTCTTTGTTTGAACGGCTATCCGTGTGTTGTGTGATACGTACGTCTCGTCATGCATGGTGCGATATGGAAGACAATAAATAATACGGACGTGGATATGCAAATACTGTCAACTTTGGCTGTCGGTAATAACGTTGAAAATGTTGGAGAATTTAGTAAGAAGAATATGTGTGAGCGTGTGGTCTGTGTCTTAACAATAAAGGGATTTTCGACATTAAACTTCGCTGATAAGCTTCAAATAATTTCCAAAGGAAGAGCAAAACCGCGTATGAAAAATTTAACCACAAAAAATGAAAAACTGTATAAGACATTTTTATCCGGAAAAACAATACGAACAATTTAAATGGCTAACAGGGTGTGAAAATATAAGTAAATTAATTTGTTGGCCATGTTTACTTTTTGAAAATGAAAAAGGTCTCTAGAATAAAACTGGTTTTTCCGATTTAAACAATTTTCATAAAGCTGTAAGAAGACACATTATGTCCAAAGCGCATTTGCAGGCCGTCATAAAAGAAAAAGTCTTCGGCAAAACCAGAATTGAACACGCCCTTAATAAACAGTTGGAAATTAGTCACACAAATAGGCAAATATTAAGAAGACTTATCGATGTTGTTCGCTTTCTCGGACAGCACGAGTTCGGATTTAGAGGTCATGACGAAACAAGGGTTTCTTCAAATAGAGGAAATTTTCAAGATTTATTTAGTTTAATGGCTAAATATGATGATTTAATTTCCGCTGTTGCAACCATTATTCTAAAAAGAATTAAGCAGGAGATTGGGGAGGCGCGGTTCATTGCTATTGTTCTGGACGAAACAACTGATTTTAGCCAATTATCTATAGTAATACGTTACGTTAAAACAGACGGAAGTATTCAAGAGCGATTTTTAGGTTTTAAGAATGTGTCCGAAAATCGTACAGTAGATGCATTATACTACGTAGTTTATAACGTTACTAAAGAAATTAATGGAGAGAGAAAATTAGTTGCTCAAAGCTATGATGGAGCTGCAGTGATGGCAGAACAATTAGGGCGTCTGCAAGCTAAAGTTCGAGAAACTTTCCCAAGTGCGGTGTTTGTCCATTGTTTTGCTCATAAATTAAATTTAGTTTTATCCCAGTCCATCAATCACTTTAAAGAGTGTAAAGTATTTTTCGTTATTTTAAGTGGCATGGCTGCTTTTTTTTCCAAGTCAACAAAACTTACATAAGCTTTGGACTTCATTGTCCACGAACGATTGCCCAAAGTAGCTCCTACTAGGTGGAACTATAATGGAAGACTTGTTTTAACAGTATCTGAAAATCGTGAATCACTGATTGAACTATTTGAGAATATAATAGAAAATAATGAAACGTGGGACTCAGAAGCAATAAATAGTTCGAGGGGGCTTTTGGATTGTTCGAAACGAGATTTTAATTTTAATTATTTGTTGAACATATTTTCAGAAATATTTTCATTCTCGGACAATGTTTTTAATATATTACAAACTAAAACAAATGATATTGCTTTTTGCCTAAAAAAAGTGGATGATTTTAAGTCCATGTTAAGCCAAAAAAGAGATGACTTTGACCTATTTTGGGAGAAAACGATTACGTTAAATGTAGAGCCACAAGCCAAACGTCTTCGAACAGACAAGGTGGGAGATGTTCAAACATCATACAGACCCCTCTTTTATGAAATAATCATTCTAATTCAGCAACAAATAAACTATACATTTAACGGTTTAAATGATTTTAAATTCCTCGAGCTCTGCAATTTTGATGCATTTAAAGGAAAAACTTCTTCCAGAAGATGCGTTTAAATCTCTTCTTCTTCATTATGGCCAGTTCTTCGATCGAGTGTTACTGCGATCTGAACTAAAAGTGATTTACGAAACTGATGACATTAGCGCAAAAAAATAACGGTAAGGAACTAATACAATTTTTAAAAGAAAAAGAGCTGGACGATACCTACACCGAAGTGTCGAAATTGTGTGAATTAGTATTGACAATACCTGCCACAAGTTCATCAGTAGAACGCAATTTTTCAACACTTTTTCGTGAGAAATTCAACAGGGCAGGAGAGAGAAAGGAGGAGTAAAGAATTCTCAAGTAATAATAAATAAATCTAAATATTAAGTTTTAAGACCATCGGCAAAGGAATTGCTCACACGTGTGTATGTTAATCTAACATCTAAATGTAAATGGAATCAGAATTTAATCACATCCAACGTTTTTGAAAACATTGGGTCAGGGAGGAGGCTAACAAATAAAGAAGAAATATAGGGAAGTCTATCATTTTTGACATAATTACAATAGTCACATTTAATCCATCTTTATTAATAATATTAAAATGCTATAATTATCACAAACTGTGATGGAACCAAATTTAAAAAAATTGGGAATGGAACGATTTTTATCTTTTAATATACCGGGTGTTTTATACGGCTATACCATTTAATTTCAGGCCCTCTCTCCTGAAATTTCTTCCATTTTCCATTCAAATGTGAAATATAAAAAAATATGCCGTTTGTATCGAAATTTTAAATGGAAAAAATGGGACATGCAGTGTATAACTACCTATAGATGAAAAATTTTAATAAAAACAAATATTTGAGCGAGGGTGATTACCATTGTTGTATATACATTTGAAATCTTTAACAACTTTTTTTTGTTGACAAAGGAAAGTTAGATATATTAGATCTAGGCCGATTTTTACAATAAAAACTACATCTGTAAAATTTAACAGAATTTATTTAGTAGTAAAATAGGCTATTATACCCGCCTTTTAAAATTAACAAAAAAGTGTCGTTTTGGTTATAATAAATTAAAATTGTCAAGAGCTTTCGGTCAAACTAGACCATTATCAGGATTGACACTGTAAGTGACAAAATAAAAATAGTAAGTAAACACAATTAAGAAAAAATAAGTTGAAAGAGTGTCCAAGCTGTATAAATATAACTATAAAATGAAGACAATTTAAACAAAAAGAATGATTTGAGCTTTCATAAATGATAAGCAGTATGTGTAGGTTTTCTGTATACTTAAAAATCCAATCTGCTAGGAAGCTTGGTAATTTTGACATCCAAAAAATGTGTTGAATTTTATTTTTATAATTTTATGTTGGGATGTAGAGTGTCACCAGTGGTAAAGTCCGTAACATATGGGAATTTTTTTTATTTTCACATCTAGGTAAAATTTGACTACTACATACGTTTTTTCTAGGTTTTATTAATCTTTTTTTATATAATATGAAATATAACCAATCTATTAAATATTACAATATTTTAATACTCAAGCTTAAGTTTCTAGATTGCCACGTTTTTTTATAGATTTTAATAATATAGTTTATATATGAAATATAAGCAATTTAATAATATGACAGTGTTTTAATACACAAGCTTTGAGTTTCTAGATTGTTTAGCTTCTTATTTGGATTGTAAACCTCTTTTTTATATATTATAAAATAAGGGTAGTTAAATTTATTAATATTACAATATTTTAATACACAAGCTTAAATTTCTAGATTGCCACCGATTTTTGAATAGATTTTAATAATATATTTTTTTTAATATAAAATATAAGCATTGTATCATCAGATCTGTGTCAGGTATTTTCAATACGGTAAGGTGCAAGATCTGTGAATTTTTCCATAAAATCTTTGTACTGTGAAAACTATTTATTGCCTAATGGCGTATTGCTGGAAAATAAGGAAAAGTGTTTTTAAAGAAAGCAAAACGATAGACTTTACAAAATTATCGCGTGTATGTTTTTCAATAAAAATGTTCTCACATAAATTATCGCCAAGAGATAGAAAGATAAACTCTGGGGACCGACTCGATTTCCTAAAATGACATTGAAATAGCGCCCAAATTATTTTCAGGAATATTGCAAAACAACATGAAAAGAAAAACTTCCCGTACGTCTCGCGAAATAATTGATCAGATCGTCGGGTTCATTAGAATTGCCTGAAACGCGACCGTTTAAATGAATTTTAGAAAATACGTCACTATAAAAACGTTCATCCGCAAGCTTTAAATTTTTAATGAGTCCAGGAATCTGAATGCCATGAAGTTGTAAGCAAGTTGTCGCATATTTTATTTAAAATTACAGCGTCCGTAACAAATAACAGTTTATTTCAAATAACGTTAATAAATCGTTCGGTGACGGTTTCTGTTTATATGGATATCTATTAAAGTCGAATGCGGTCTTATCGTGCGGGTCCAAAGGTCACCAACATTATGAATCAAAGCCGAAAACATAGTGAATACCAAAATGTTGTGTGATTCTTTTATCGACCTACTAAATCTCGATGAGCTATTTACAAATATACAGGGAAAAAGAAAATATTTTTTTTTATTATATTAGGCAATATTTTTTAGAAGCCACTTAATACTTACCAAAAGTTATGAGCCCCGCTTGACCTAAAAATCTAACCACTTATACAGTGTCATTTATTTCCGGTTGTATGGAGGAACTTTTACAGAGAATCACGTTTCATTGCGATATTCCAAATGCGGGTCACACCTGTGCGAAGAAAACTTGTTTTTTTTTGTATTTTGATAACAAAAAAGTTTTATTTTGCAAAAATATTATACACTTTTGTTAAAAACACATGATAATTAGTTATTGATTCCCTCGTGAGATATATATATATATATATATATATATATATATATATATATATATATATATATATATATATATATATATATATATATATATATATATATATATATATATATATATATATATATATATATATATATATATATATATATATATATATATATATATATATATATATATATATAGCCTGTAAGTAACGAAAAGTTAGCCCCGAGTTTCTGGTAAAGCGATTTTAGCGATTTTTATATATCAAATTTTGTCTTATAATTAATAAAAAAAATTACTTATTTTAAACACGCTTTAAAATTGAAAGAAGTATTCTATAATTATTTATTTATTGCCTACAAAATTACAAATGTACTGAAAAAGTAAGCAAAAAAATGGTGTCGAATCTAATAAAAAAATTTTAAATAAAAATTCACTGGCTAATATCCAGGAGCCAGTGGCAAAAGCTCTGAGAATCGGTATAATGAATGTACAGAACCTTGTGCATGCAAAAAAAGCATAATTTACTTCCGAAGAAGATTAAGAAATGTACACGAAAAAATCTAAAGGCAAAAGACTTAAGTTACAATGCAAAAATGGATATTTATAATGCAATTTATGATTTATCACGTCAAAAACTAATATAATCCTTCAGAAACGTTTTAGTATTATAGACTAAAAAATATCATCATCACTTAAAAAGTCCTCATCTTCTGAGTCGTCCTCAAATGGCACAATGATCATTGGTGCTATTTCGACATCTAGAACTCGTTCTCGATTCCACCAATCCCATATTAATTTCTCCGTATGTTCCACAGATTTCTTCCAGTACTCCGGCTTAATATAATTTAATGAATCTTGCCAAACAATTTGCACTTCATCTGATGTAAGATCATCGTTCACGTGTTTTTCTTAATATGATTTTGCCCCAGCCCATATTAATTCTATTGCGGTAAACTGGCAATGAAATGGCGACATTCGTAAAACCTCATGTCCATTTTCCCATTATATTTCATCTACGGCATATATTGTTGTTTTTTTAATAGATTTTGCCATTAAAAGAAGTTCTAGTTTCAGCTTTGCTTCCAGGATGAAGTAGGTTGTTTATTTAAGATTCTTGAATGATAAGATGCATTGTGCAGAATGATTAAAGATGGAGCATCTAAATTTGGAATCAGTTGTTCTTTTAACCACTTTTCAAACAGTTTACAGTTCATATTATTATGGTAGTCCATACTTTTGGATGTTGAAGAAAACAGTAAACTTGCACCTGGGAGAAATCCTCTTAAAGAACCTGCATGCAAAATGATGAACCGTTTTCCCGTCCCACATCCCTTTTTTCTCTTGACTCTTTTTACAGACTCGTCCTGCCAAAATTTCGAACCACTTCCATTAGAAAATATCCAAGTCTCGTCTAAAAATACCACTTTTCTAAATTTTGAATTAACATTTTCCGTATATTTTTTTAAAAACTGGATACGCTGACTTGCTATATGTGGGAACTCGCATAAAAATCTACGATTACAGTCCTTTTTATATCGAAAACCCAACATGTTTATTAATTTTGACAACGATTTTAGTCCAATTTCCAACATGCCTCGATTCTTTACTTGAAGGGTTATATTAGTTTTTGATGTGTATAAATCGTAAATTGCATTACGAACATCCATTTTTACATTGTCACTTAAGTCTTCTGTCTTTGGCTTTGTTCGTGTACATTTCTTAATCTTCTTCGGTAGTAAATTATGCTTTTTTTCATGCACAATTTTCTGCACAGTCCTTATACCGATTCCCAGAGCTTTTGCTACTGTCTCCTGGATATTGGCCGGTGAATTTTCATTTTCGTAATATTTTATTAGATTTAATACCATTTTTTTCGCTTGTGGATGCAAAAACCCGAAAATTGTTTTCTATTACTTATTTTGTCACTGACTTGTCAATCTGACTTTGCAGTGACATCGACTGCTGGTATTTATATGTTTATCCTCTTTTTTCATATGAAAATATCATAGGTCTATCTAATTTATCTTCCGGATTTTATGCGGAGGATATGATTACACGTAATAAAAGAAAAACAAACTTAAAAAGTTTGTCGTTGATAAATCGTATGACCCGCAAGATAACACTGCTTTTGACTTTAGCAAATATGTGGCATGTTCTTTAAAACTTTGTTACGTTCCCCATGGATAATAAACAAATAATTTAGTCTCCCCGGCATGATTATTAATTTAATAATTATAATTACTTATATTAATTAATTATTTTAGTAGGTAATTGTCAAATGACAATAAATATGACGTCTCTATACCACTTAATTGTTTTTGTGTACGCCACGCCTCCTCGTCATGGCCAACTAATAACAAAATTTGGAAGCCATATGGCATTTTTAACATAAAAAATGCTAAATTTTCAATATTTCGAAAACTACAAATTTGTTAGGTGCCAAATAAGATCAAATTATAAAAATTGGTGGTTTGCATTTGAAAAAGTTTCTTTTAAGAATTTTTACAAGTAGATTATTAATGTCAGTTTTTGATCACCCAGTATTTATTTATTTTAAAAATATCAGCACAGCTCACTAAAGTAGATCCCCTTCGACAAGCAAACCAACCGAAAATAAATAATAGAGACTTTCATAAGGAGATATTAATAGTTATGTCTGGACCCACAAAGGTCATTTTTGACATAAAATTCAAAATATCTTAAAAACCGTTGAACTTAGGTATAGAATATTACAAAAAAAAAATACCTAGAATTTTCCGAGGAATCCAAAACTGCGATAATATACGGGGTGTTCCATTAAAGTTGGCATCTACTTCCGATTATACCGGAAGTGCCGCCATCTTTAAACTATTTTAACGGTATGGCTCTTATCGACTTTAATTTAGCAGATATGATCTTATATGATACTCGATGCTCTAAGCGCGAAAGTTATATTTTGTAAGCTTTTGCAAGAGTATTTGATGGTTGACACAATCAAATGCCTTGCTCAAATCACATAGGAGAACTGCATCAGATTGTAGCCTATGGAATGAGTCTTTAATACAAGAAATCAAATCCTAAATACCCAACACTGTATCTTTTCTGAAACCATAGTGGCAGTGACAAAATAAATTGTTGCTTCGACACACTTTTCAAAAATTTATGGATAATAATGATATGGGTCTATAATTCTCCGGGTGTTCAGCATCCCCTTTTTTAAACAATGGAGTGAAAAAGTAAGTGAAGTGCAAATGAAGCAAGAAAATATCATAATTTTTTTCCAGAATTTTGTGTATGTGGAAGGGGTAGAATATTTTATTACGACTTACCTAAATTTTTTATACTAAATCAATTCTCCTATCCTTCATTGCAGCAAGAAAATGGACAAATACAGCCTGCGGCGCTTTTTCTTTATTTTTCTGAAGGCCATTTAGGTGGCCAGACATCACACTTGCGTAACATTGCCCTATTAATTTATGTTTATAGTCAAATTGGTCCAAAATTTGAGAATATAAATTCTCCGACGTTCTATCGGAGCTGACATTATAAAATCCTAAGAATCTCTCGACTACTGAACCTTCTGAATTAACATATCTTAAAATTATGGAGTACTGGGAGGTTTGCGTAATATCAGTGGTGTCATCCACTTGCACAGAAAAAAACTGGGTGTTCATTATTTCATTTTTTACATGATCATTTAAATAGTCAGAAATGCATTCAATTATTTCGTTTGGAATAGTTTTCGAGTCACCAGTAAGAACATTTTTAATTTTTTCGTGATGATCTTTTAGTTCTTGGAAACTTCTCGATATTAATAAACCTAAAAGCTTTTTAAAATTCCCCTATTTATTGACTCGCTGCTCTCATCATGGCCGTATGCTCTTACATCTGCATCTACGAGGCGTATACCAACAATTACAGAAACTCGTTGCTCTTCAAATTCGAAATTAGTGAATGTGATTGTTCAAGTTGCGTTCTTCAAAAAAATCGTTTGACATTCATTTTTGCATATCCAATATAAAACGCTCTCGTGAGGCGCTCTGTAAAAAAAGAAATGAACATTTTTAAATACCATGTTTGATAAAGCAAATTTTATTACAGAAATAAATCATTACAAACGTGAGCTTGCTAAGCTTTCACCTGAGCTTTTAAGACTCTGAAAAACTTACATTTTTATGTTTTGCAGAATCTGCTAAATTTTTTTTCCTAATATAGTTTAAATTTTCCGACTGGCCCGTTTGAAAATTTGTTACAGTTATATGGGGAAATATTTTCAAGAAGTCAACGACTTAAAAATGAGCTTGGTCTTATTTTTGCCAATGAGAGTAATTGGAATATATCGCTGCGAGAGCAAGTGAAAAAAATGAATGAAAATAAAGATATTTTAACCAAAACATATAAAGTGTTTTCCCTTATTTTGACAATACCGTCGACAAGTGCTTCAGTGGAAAGAAGTTTTTCTTGCCTCAAACGTTTAAAAACGTATTTAAGAAATACAATATCTCAAAAAAGACCTACTTCTCTAGGTAATATTTCAATTCAAAAGGAATGTCTGGAGGAGATTAGGGCAACTCACCCATTTTATGAGGATGTTATAAATAAATTTGCTGCTATGAAGGATAGGAGAATTGATTTAGTATACAAAATTTAGGTAAGTCGTAAAAAAATATTCTACCACTTCCACACATAAAAAAATTATTGCGATATTTTCTTGCTTCATTTGCACTTCATTTACTTTTTCACCTGCGAGCCGCCACTGATCTGATGAGTAAAACTACTGAGCCATGCCGCGAACTGACAGACAGACAGACAGAGCGACAGGTGGAACGATGGAATTGATAAAACATATTTTTTGGCAGAATGCCCTAGTTCTAGGGATGCTAAAACGCAAAGATATGTAAAACCTGCTGGTGCGATTTTTCAGATTACAAAAATTAAAAAAAGTTTGGCCGCCATTTTGAATTAGTACCACAGTTTTACTAGTTCATCTCTATACTACTTTTACCAAAATATTACCAGGTCATCCCCATATGAGCCTTAATTTTTGACTAAAATTTGAAGTCAATCTGATGAGTAGTTTTTAAGCTATGCCGCGAACTGGCAGACAAACAGACAAACCGACAGACGGATCTACGGAATTTATAAAACATATTTTTTGGCATCTTGGGACGCTTAAACGCAAAGATATGTAAAACCTGAGAGGGTGATTTTTTCAGATTATAAAAATTTTATTTGGCCGCCATTTTGTTCCGCCATCTTGAATTAGTACCACACTTTTACTAGTTAATCTCTATACTACAATTAGTTATGGCACAAAATTTGAAATCATTTCATTAAGTAGTTTTTTCAAGCTGAAATTTTGAATATTTTGTTAAGCCGCCATTTTGTTCTGCCATCTTGAATTGGTGCCAAAATTTTACCAGTTGATTCCTACATAATACTTGATTTTTGTGCAGAATTTGAGATAAATTGGATAAGCACTTTATTAGTAATATTTTTTAACATTTCACTAGGCCGCCATTTTGTTTTGTCATATTGGATTTTTACCAAAATATTACCAGGTCATCCCCATATGACTCTTAACTTTTGGCCAAAATTTCAAGTTAATCGGGTAAGTAGTTTTTTAGCTATGCCGCGAACAGGCAGACTGAAGCGAAAAAATCTCAGAGGGTGATTTTTTCACGATTACAATACTTCCCTTTTATAAGGGAAGTAAAAATAGTGTTGAAAGATCTCCAATTATTAAAAAAAATCATGTAAATCGGTACAGAACAACTCTCTCACGAGCTTGCTGAAAAATCTGGCTTAGTGTTTTTAATATATAGATTGCCAATTTTTTAAATTCATCTTTCCATACATAAAATTGGAATGTGCTATATGAATATCAATTTTGCAGTTTAAATTTCCTGAAAGTATTTTAATTTAGAAAAGCCAAAACTTTTTTGTAACCGATATTTTTGGCCTCGAGCATATTCTAGTGCCCTGTCTGTCGAAGCTTTCAAACAAACTTTATGCCCTGTTTGCCGTTTAAAATGTCATAAACAATTTACATCTGCTAAAAGTGGCTACTTTAAGATCTCCACAAAGGATTTATTTAGACGTTTACAGTTTATGTTTCTCTTAAGTTGGCTCTGATGTGCCTAATATTAGAGAAGTATAAAATAATGTATTTTATTTATTTACACAGCATTAGGATCAATTGTATTATGTGCAAGCAAAGAGGTCGTAACCTGTCCTGCGTCGCAAGTTAATTAAATACAATTTCGATTCACCCATGAAAAGGCTTTTTTTATTCTTTCTAATGGCATATAACATAATAAAATATTTCCTTACGAAAGCGCGTTTCTTTGTGTTCAAGGCAATTATAATAACAACAGTGTGAGGGTATTTATGTCGAATAGGAACTGAACTGTGGGACTTTTATATTAGACAAAACAAATAGAAGTTTCTGGCCTGTTAATGATATTTGTCAATTGGCTTCAGCGCGACTTGGCTTGATGAAATCATTACTTTTAGATTAAATGAATCCGATAAGACAAAAATCAGCTTTAGGGAATTAAAAAATATCTGTATAAAAATGTAGACTAACTGCTTACGTAGCATAATTAGACGCATTAGATATTGTATATGGTTTAGTAAGTAAATTGCTGGCAAATAATTACGAAATGGTTCATGATTTAAAACGAAAAGCTATTTTTGGGTTTTCGCCACAATTACAATACAAAGTCAAAATAATTACCTTATAAGTTTAATATGCAGTCTTTAGTTCTGAGTCCACTATGAAGGTATCCGAGGAACGACACTGAAAAATATCTGTCTTCTGGACGTTTCGGGGGAAAGTCTACCCCAGTCTTCAGCAAAACTAAAAGCAGAATATAATTTATGTTTTGTATCAGAAATATAACCAAAATGGCTATTCTCTGCCAGAATGTCAATGAATGTCAAAATAAAAGTGGTATTTTTAATTGTTACAATAAGGTGAGAAAACATATGTAACTAAATTATATTCATTATAATTTATTGTATTTTGAGGTGTCCTTTTTTTACTTCAGTATTTAGTATATCTAACCATGTGTTATTCAAATTAACGGAACAAAATGCTACACAATTATCTTTATTTAACAATATTAAGGCACTTTCTTTAATTTTAAGTTTTTTGAAACATAGTTCTTTTGCCAAAATACTAGAAGCATTCCAATTAATTTTATGATTGTTATCTAATGAATGTTGGCAATTGTTTGATTTTTAAAATTCCATATTTTTTATGTATATAAAATTTATTGCATTGACTCGGAATTCTATAAATAACATTTTTTGTATTTTATTGTTCATTGTTAGGTTTTGTTTTGTAAGTTTGCTTCTAAGTCTATTTTGTTTCTTAAAGATCGTTCTTATGTTAAAACGTTTACCTGTTCGTTTAATTTTGTCTGATTAGGTAGCTATGTATGGTATAAAGGGGTTTGCAATAAATCTATTTTGGATTTGTTTGGCTTTGGATTCTCAAATTCATAAAAACATTTTTCAATGAAATCATTGGGATAATTATGTTGATTTAAAACATCTTTTTTTCTTCAACAAAATTTGGAACTTATTATTTTTGCTCTATCATATAGATTTTTTACAACTCCCTTTTTAACCATAATTGGATGATTTGATAAAAGTTTAAATATTGTTTGTGTGTGTAGGTTTTCTATATACTTTTGTTTCAAACTTTGTATGACTTTTTTAGTAAGTATGTCTAAAAATTGAAGTTGTTGGTCTGTTTCTTTTTCAATAGTAAATTTAATTGTCGGTTCTTTGGTGTTATTATGAATTAAAAAATCATTTAAATGTGTTCATAAATATAAAAAATGTCATCAGTGTATCTCCACCAAACAAGTGGCTTATGACTGTAATTTTGGACATAATGTAACTCAACGTTTTCTATGAAAATATTACTTAGCAAAAGGAGATAAAGGAGACCCCATAGCTATGCCAAAATTTTGTTGACCATATTCATTTTTATATTGAAAATAAGTGGTTTTTACACAAAAAGTTAATAATTCTAGAATAGTATTAATGTTTAATAATGTACGTTCACCAAGATTGTTATCATTCTCAAGTTTATTTCTTACTATGTTTAAAATTTTATTTGCAGGTACATTTGTAAAAAGACTAACAATATCAAAACTTACCAGATATTTACATGAACAAATTTCTTTATATGACTT
The DNA here is from genome assembly GCA_030620095.1 of Kuschelorhynchus macadamiae. NCBI lineage: Eukaryota > Metazoa > Arthropoda > Insecta > Coleoptera > Curculionidae > Kuschelorhynchus > Kuschelorhynchus macadamiae. The sequence goes on from JAUTXW010001067.1 coordinate 272,940, forward strand.
TAATCACATGTAACTGTGTTCAATATAGCTATAAAGTAAATTTTGAAAACAGAAATTAATTTAATAAACTTTTACAAGGGAAATTAAATAATGAAATGAATTATCTTAGAAATAATAATTTAAGAAATAAAACTGTAGTTAATTTATCAAATAAAGATATTTCAGAGTCTGAAAAACTTGTTCTTTCTAAAGGTTTAAATTTTTCAGTTACACAAAAAATAGTCTCTAAGTGTGATATCAATTCAGCAACTGAAAAGAATTAGAACTAAAATTGCTCTTGAAAAACTTTAATTAGACAAAATCTGACCTCCATAGAACAAAAAGCGCTAAAAAAACTTCAATCTGATAATACAATTAAAATTCTTCCAGCAGAGAAAAGTAAGGCAACTGTTTTAACGGATTGTATTGAATATGATCAAAAAAAACCTCACTTATAAACGAAGACACTTACTCGAAATTAAATAAAGATCCAACAGAGCACCTAGAAAGACACTATGCTTAAGAAACATAAAAACCAATTTATAGATATTGAATGCTTTAAATTAACACCACAACACAGTGAAAACACCACATTTTTATGGAGTACAAAAAATTCACAAACGAAACATATCATCAAGACCAATAGTAAGTAGCGTAAACTCACCGGCACATCCTTTAGCTAGGTTTCTTTTAAATACATCAAAACCGCTAATTGGTAACACTGATTCATATATAAAAAATTCACAACACTTGCTAGAGGAATTGTATAATATTCAAATAAACATAAATAATACACTGGTAAGTTTTGATATCGTTAGTCTTTTTACAAATGTACCTGTTGATAGAACTTTAAACATAGTAAGAAATCAACTTGAGAATGATAACAATCTTGGTGAACCTACATTTTTGTGTAAAAACCACTTATTTTCAATATAAAAAAGAATATTATCAACAACATTTTGTCATGGTTATGGGGTTCCCTTTATCTTTTTCACTAGGTAATATATTTATGGAAACCTTTGAGTTAAATTATGTTCAAAATTACTCTCATAAGCCACTTGTTTGGTGGAGAAACATTGATGACATTAGTAGTTATAATATGGGAGCGCCTCCTCCTCCTCCTCTTCCTCTCTCTCATGTCCCTCATTCTTAACTTCCTCCCCTTTTATTCTCATTCGCATCATATTTTTAATTTTTTCTCTTTGTTCTCCCACATTTGATTTTGCATTCTTAAGTCTTATAAATAGGTGCATCAAGATCATTTTAGTATGTTAAGGTACGAGTGACTGTTAAAAGAAAAAAATCTGTTGAATAAATCTATTAATAATAATATTAAAATAAAATGAGTGAATCAGTTGGAGAAAGAAATCGATCCATTCCGCTTCAGAGCCTCGAAGAAATTATACCAGGAGTTCAAGAAGAAAATATACCATTAGTTCGAGAAGAAAATAATGGGATTGTTTTAAAAAATTTGAACAAAACTGAGAGTGAAGAGAAAAAAGTGTTTTGTGCTATTTGTTTTGAAATAATCGAATATTATGATTCATGTAGACCAAATACATGTTCCCACATTTTTTGTTTAAAATGTATTTTAAGATGGAATGATGAAAATTGTTGTTCTATAATGGTAAACAATTGTCCTGTATGTCGCACTAGATATTACTATTTGGTACAAATCTTCAAAGATGTAATTAGACATCATTTTGTTGTAATTTTAAAAAGAGGATAATATTTTTTTTATAATTTGTGTTTGTGAAAACTCTGGTAACAAATAATTTTGTAAAAAAAGTAAATGTAAATATATATATAATAATTGACACACATTTTTTCCTTTTCCTATATTGAAACGACAACAATGATCTAACAAGTTTTTTAATACATACTAATTTTCACATTACATAACAAAACAATTGTTATGGGTTGACACAAAAAGTGCCACGCCCTAAAATGGCACCACTTTTGCAGATCGAATCTTAAATTTTCTTATGGGAATTTACATGTAAAAATGACGGTTTTGATTGTCGGACCGGCATAGCCTAATCTACTACTTTTTAATTATACTAATAATATTAATATAATTTGCATCAAGTAAGAGAAAACTCAATTGAATACAGAAACAAGCGTTAACAAAATGTTATGCTAATATATGAGTGCTTCTAGTGGCAGTAGACATAATCGACACTTTTTTTACATATGATTAACTATTTCATTTACAAATACAGTGTCAGATGTTAGAATAAAAAGAAGTATTTTGCATATAGCACTGAAAATATATAACCGCTTATAGTAACATTTGACATTTTTAAATTAATATTCTTGACGTATTCTTATTATCTTTACAATTTAAGTTTAAAATTAATATTTTTGACATTATCTATCCATTACGTTTATAACCTATATTTAAAATTAATATTGTTAAACTAATCTACCCATCACATTTACAAACTATGTTTAATATTAAACCTAACCTAACCTAACCTAACCTATATTTAAAATTAATATTGTTAAACTAATCTACCCATCACATTTACAAACTATGTTTAATATTAATATTTAACAATATAATTTTCTATTTCTTTTTTTTCATTTTTGTTGCAGTAAAAGCAAGCATGTTCAGGAATTAGTATAAAAAGATGTATCCTATAAATAGCACAATGTAAATCAGAAGCACTAACAACATAGGCTCTTTTGTAGTGGCAGCTCACGTGATCGGATTCCCCTCTCCGTAAATATCTCATGTGAATTGCACTACAAGGAAGGCAAATAGCAAATGTTCCTAGTCTTCGACTTTCAATTTTAGAGTAGCTTTGTATAACACATACATCTTTTTCTTCAAAATTATTAAATAATTCACTAGCCCTAAACTTGCTTACTTTTACGTCACCCTCGGTTCCTAAATTTAGTAATTGTCCATCCATATCCACTCCTTCGTCAATTTCCTGATCATCTTCCTCCATCTCTTCCTCTTCCTCCTCTTCAATATAATTAATATCGATGTTACATAAGAATGATCTTCTAACAAGCCTAGATGACTTGTCCAAAAATGAATGTTTATAAGTGATGGAATCGCCTTCCAAGTTATTAAAAATCTCTTCTCTTTCTTCAATTTGAGCGGCGATCTCCATATTATTTTCTTCAATTTGGACAGCGTTTCCATTCATATTTTCTGCCATTGTTAGGAACTTTGGATTTAGATCGATTTATTTGATAAAAAATTTGGTTATACGTTAAAATAATAGCGACAACTGATATTACAGCGAATGTTACTGTATGATCGTCGAGTGGATGTTCTTAAGTATATATCCCATCAACCACCACTTTTACTACCTGCAATACATAAGTTTTTTTTTTTTTTTTTTTTTTTTTTTTTTTTTTATTCACTGTCCCTTTCCCTGTCAGTTGGGGGGGGGGGGGGGCAAGGGGGGCTTCGCCCCCTCCCCGCTCCGCCAACCCCCCTAAGGGGGGCTTCGCCCCCCTTAAACCCCCCTCACCCTCACCTTATCTTCTTTCTCTCCCTTCCTTCTTTCTCTTTTTTATATGTTTCTCCGTTTTCCTTCCTTCTCCTTTTTCCTTCCTTCTCCTTTTTCCTTCCTTCTTCTTTTTCTTTCCTTCTCCTTTTTTCTTTTCTTCTTTTTTAATCTAACCTAACCTAACCTAACCTAACCTAACCTAACCTAACCTAACCTAACCTAACCTAACATAACCTAACCTAACTTAACTTAACCTGAAGAGGGTAGCCCGAAATTGGGGAGCCGGGATTTGAGTCTCGGAAATTAAGGGGTCCGGGGGAAGGGGGAAGGGGGGAGGGGGGAGGGGGGAGGGGGGAGGGGGGTAAGGTAGTTGATCGGCTTGGGAAAGTGGTTTTTAGAGATTGTCGTTCAACTTTAAGTAGGACACATGTGATTAACTTTTGCATATAAAATCGCCTCAGCGAAGAGACGAATGCAATTGATTTCTGCATTCACACTGTGCAGAGCTCGCGAGTTTTCTGGTGTTTACATTGTGTTTATTTGGTAATTTTTCAATTTTTATTTTTATTTCTAACATTTTTATTTGGCAAGATTTAATTCTTATATATATTGGTGACATTTTTATGTACATTTGTGGCATTTTATTTGTTATTACGATTTTTTTTCATAATGGACAATTTTTTGGCATCGAGTAGCAAAATTATTGACAATGACTTTGACTTATACACATGTACTCAAATGCAGAATTTTGCAAACCAACAAAACAATGAAACAGACGTATTTACAACTAGTCAACAACAAACTATTCAGGACTTGAATGAAATTATTTATAATAGCCAAGTTCAAAATAATGCCAACAAACAGAACAACGAAAAATATTTATTTACAGCTAGTCAACAAGAAACTCTTGACGATCTTAATGACATTATTGACAACAAATCGGACTTAATTACAACAAAAACTAAACAAACTCTTGAAGAACTGAATGACATTGACGAAACTCAAAATTCTAGCGATGAGGATATTGTTTGTTTTCAAAAATCTAATACAAATTATTTAACATTAAAATCGCCAATTAATTCTCCGAGACCAATTTGCTCTCCCTTTTTGTTTAGTGAAAATTCTGATTCGGAAGAAGAACAAATTGATCAAAATTTAAGTTTGGCTATTTGTCCTACTAATTCACCATATGATATTGTAAATTCTGATTCGCAAGAAAAACAAATTGATCAAAATTTAAGTTCGGCTATATCTTCTATTAATTCACCATTTGCTATTGTAAATTCTGATCCGCAAGAAAAACAAATTGATGCAAATTTAACTTCGGATATTTCTCCTAATAATTCACCAGTTGAACAAAATTCAATTTCGAAACCATCATTTATCATTAAAAAAAATTTTAAAATTAATAAAAAAAATAAAAAACAAATAGCAAACCTTAAGTGTCTGGGTTTCGCTATTCAAAATTTAACTAATTTGATCACAATTAAAAAGGGAGACGAAAGTACGGTGAATTATGTTAAACAGGCCTTTGACAAATTAGTTGACTCATTTGAAGAAATGGATTCATAAAGTCAATTAATTTCTATTGCTTTTTTCAAAATTTGACTATAACTAAATAAAAATGCACAATATTAATTTTATTATTATACAAAGAACTTCAAAAATGCAATTGCTTTTTTCAAAATTTGACTATAACTAAATAGAAATGCACAATATTAATTTTATTATTATTATATCCAGAAAACTTCAGAAATGCATAAGTGTGTAACATGTAATAAAGTCTTCACTAGAAAGGATAATTTATTGCGACATAATAAAAAACATGTTAACGGAAATTCCACAAAACTCAACAGTTGGTTGAAAAAACCAAAGCTTGTTAAAGGTAAGAACATTTTATTTTTCATGTTATATTTTGTAAAATATTTTTTTCTTAATTTATAGATTCTACAAATATTGTAAAATATTGTAAAGAATGCAAGAAAAATATAAACCAAAGTCTATGGGGTGGACATCTTCGATCTAGTGTGCACAAGAACAATTCCAAAATAGGCTTGGAGGAAGGTGTTGAAATTATCAAGTCAGCATTCAGGGAACGAATAATATCTTATAGGATTTCCTCACACCAAAACTTCATAAATGTGAAAGAGTATTTTCAACATTTGGAATACAAAATTGCACATCTAATAGATCAAGAACTGCAGAAACATAAATGTATCAAGCTAAATATGGAACTGTTCGGTTTCTATTTTAACCCCAGCAGCGACAGCTATGATGTCAAATCTTTTAATGCGCCGTTCCAAGTCATTTGCCAGGGATATCAGAAAAAAGAACTGTTAGAGCAAATCTGCACCATTATTGACCAGAAAGCTGACGAATTTGCAGAAAGAGATTCAGGTAAAGAATTTATTTTCGATTTTACAACAGCAACAAAAAAAGTAATTTTTTAATTTTTACGTTGCAGGATGGGCTTTGATGAATTTACTTCATTTGGAAATTAATGTTAACAAGCACAATCCGCTGAGAGCCTCATCTTTTATCGAACTTCCTCAAGAGATCAAGAGACGTCAAGCTGTGATCAACATTAGGAATGATGACAACTTTTGCTTCGCCTGGGCAGTTGTGTCTGCTCTTCACCAACCAAGCGGATTAGATTTTGAAACTTCATCCTACCCACACTACTCTTCTGTTTTGGATATGTCAGGTATAGAATTTCCAATGTTGCTAAAGAACATTAAGATTTTTGAAGAAAAAAATAACATTTCTATTAATGTATATGGATTAGAAATTATAAATCCTAAAAAGGGGTATGAAGTAATTGGTCCACTTTATTATTCATCGAATAAAAAAATCAACATGTCAATTTATTGTTAATAAGTGATGATGATGAAAAAACTTTTCATTATTGCTATATTAAAGATTTATCAAAACTAGTTTCTGCACAAATTTCTAAACATCACGGAAAAAAATATATTTGCGATGGTTGTTTACAATATTTCCCTACAGAAGAAAATTTATTACAACACAATAGCTATGATTGTGATCATTTACGAATTAACCTACCTTCTAAAGAATTAATAAAAGATAAGTTTGGAAACTATTCATATGATAATATTTTGAAATTTGTAAATTATCATAAACAAATGAAAGTTCCTTTCGTGGTGTATGCAGATTTTGAATGCATTTTAAAGCCTTTAAATAATGACAATGTTGATAAAAATCCTAATACTTCATACACCTTAAAACAATATGAACATATTCCACATTCATTTGCCTATTACATTAAATGTTCATTCGACGATAATTATTCTAAATTTGAAAAATATAGAGGTCAAAATTGTGATACATTATTTATAAATTCTTTAGAAAGAGATGTGTATAACATATACAATAAATATTTAAAGACTCCTAAAAAGATGATTCCTTTGAACGAACTGGACAAAATTTATCATAACTATGAAACAGTTTGTCATATTTGTAATAAACCTCTTTTAAATGACAGGGTTGCAGATCATTGTCATATAACCGGTCTTTATAGAGGTCCAGCTCATTCACTCTGCAACATAAATTACAGAATACCTAACTTTATTCCAGTTATATTGCATAATTTGCGTAATTATGATTCTCATCTATTTCTTAAAAAATTATGCTTAAACAAAGAACAACTAACAGTTATCGCACAAAACAAGGAAAAATATATTTCATTTGAAAAGCTTATTCATGTGGATAACTATTTTGATAAAAAGACACAAAAGGCTAAGAAAAAAATATATCATTAAGGTTTATTGATTCTTTTCAATTTCTATCCCATTCTTTATCAAAACTCTCTGAAAGCTTAAAAGATGAACAATGTAAGGAAATAAAAAAAATTTTCAATGATGAAGAAAGATTTAAACTTATTCGGCAAAAAGGTGTATTTCCTTACAATTATATTGATGATTATTTAAAATTAGAAGAAACAACTTTACCTCAAAAAGACCAATTTTATAATACTTTAACGGATGAGCACATCAGTGATGCAGAATACCAAAGAGCTGTAAAGGTTTGGCAATTGTTTAAATGTGAATCTCTTGGTCAATACTCCGACGTTTACTTACTCTCTGATACTTTACTTTTGGCAGATATTTTTGAAAATTTTAGAAGCACTTGTTTATCCACATATAAGCTCGATCCAGCTCATTTTTACACTTTTCCAGGTTTATCTTGGGAGGCGTGTTTGCGTTATACTGGAATAGAGTTAGAATTGTTAACTGATCCAGATATGATACACTTTTTCAAAAAAAGCGTTCGCGGTGGTGTGAGCTCTTGCATTTGTAGAAAATCTGAAGCTAATAATCCATTTCTTTTAAATTTTGATCCTTTAAAGCCAACTAAATACATAATTTATTATGATGCAACAAATTTGTATGGTTATGCAATGTCACAGCACATTCCAACGGGAGATTTTGTTTGGTTAACAGATAAAGAAATCAATGATTTAAATATTATGAATATTTCTAAAAAATCTAATAAGGGATATGTTTTAGAAGTTGATTTAGAATATCCTACAAGTCTACATTCCTATCATAACGATTTTCCGTTTTGTCCAGAAAACTTTAAACCGCCAAATTCTAAATGCATAAAATTAATACCCAATTTAAATGATAAATCAAAATATGTTATTCACTATCAATTATTAAAACAATGTTTGGAACATGGACTCAAGTTAACTAAAGTTCATAGAGTTTTACAGTTTTCTCAATCTGATTGGTTGAAAAAATATATAGACTTGAATTCAAGATTAAGAAATGATTCAAAGAATGAATTTGATCGTAATACTTACAAGTTGGCAAATAATAGTATTTATGGCAAGACTATGGAAAATGTTGATAGGAGAATTGACGTAAGACTTGTTACAGAGTGGGAAAAAAATAGAAGAAAAGATGGTGCTGAGAATTTAATTGCAAAACCATATTTCAAGGACTTAACAATATTTTCTGAAAACTTGGTAGCTATTCAAATGCAAAAGATTCAAGTTACTTACAATAAACCAATATATGTAGGCTTCTCAATATTAGATATATCTAAAACTGTCATGTATGATTTCTTTTATAATTTTTTAAAACCTCTTTATCAGGAAAATATTTCACTTTTATACACCGATACCGATTCGTTCATTTTAGAAGTCACAACTCCAAATATTTATTCTGACATGATAAAAAATATTCACAAATTTGACACATCTAATTATGAATTTAATAATATTCATGAAATGCCTATTACAAAGTCAGTTATAGGAAAATTCAAAGATGAATATGCTGGTGAACCCATTACTACTTTCTTTGGTACTGGAGCAAAAGCATATTGTATTAAAACGGAAAACAGTTTAACAAAAAAAGCAAAAGGTGTTAAAAAAAGTGCAATTAAAAAGCAGTTGGATTTTATTCATTATAAAGATGTTGTTGAAAATCATTCTAAAACCTTTTGTTCAATGTATGTTTTTCGATCTAGACAACATACAATTTTTACAGAGTTAATTAATAAATTGGCTTTGAGTTCCGAAGATGATAAGCGGTATAAAATTCCCTATAGTTTTAATACATTAGCTTGGGGACACCAAGATATTGCTTTGTATCAATGGAATGCAGAACATGAAGATTTAGATATATTTATGTAGATATTATAAGGTATTTAAATTTGTTGTTTTTGAAACCAAAGTTAGTCTTCATAAGTCTTTCACAAAATGTGCTTAGAAACTTTTGACAAAGAAATTGATAACAGTTATTTTAAAACATATGAAAAACGACTTTCCACTTTTAAAAAATGGAAAGGAAAATTGAGACCAGAAGTGTTAGCTGGAGCTGGCTTTTACTATACTTCAATCAATGATATTTGTAAATGTTTTTATTGTGGTATTGAAATTTTTGATTGGTTAAGTTATGATGATCCTATTGTGGAGCATAAGAAATTTGCTAGGAATTGTGATTTAAATAACTGTTTATGGAAAAATAGGAATCGAATAATTGTAACCATTCAAAATAAGTCTTCAAGCTACACATTTTATATAGTATTATTAATATCCTTATTTATGAACTTTTACATATATTTAAATTAAGTATTTTATTGTTATTTTTTTACAACTGCTTTTGCTTTCGTGGTGAAAGTATCTGCTTAATGTTAATAAATTTGGAATATTATTATTAATTTGTTTTAATGACTATCAGTAGATCTCAATTTATTCTTCTTTATTTTATTTTCCAAAATGTTTTTTATGTTCATCATCCTCTGGCGTAACACAGTGTGAAATATGTTTTTCTAATAAAACAGACGTCACTCTAAGTAAATATTGTAAATTTATGAAAATTGGATTAATTAACAATAGTACAATTAGTTGGATGGAACGAATAAATGGAAATGAAAATGCAAGTAAATTTTTTAAAATTTTGTATCATTATCCAAATCGATCTATTTTTGATACAAATTGGATAGAAAGGTTAGAGTTTAAAAATAATCAGTTACAAATTTTAACCCCCAACTGTACCAATTATTATGACGGATTCAAAAATTATTACTTTTCCATCATTAGTGTTACATTAAACTTTGCATTATTTTTATACATTACCATTTTAATTATTTATCTTTATTATAAATTTCAAACTGGAAATCTATTTTTTCATTAATCCATTTTAAACGAAACTTTAAAGAAAGTGGGGATGAGAATATTTAAGTACAAGAATAACACAATATGTTTCAGTCTCGTTTAGTCATTATGAACAACGCCGTGGTTCATAAACCTTTGAAACGCTTCTTAATTCAAAAATTTATTTTTTAAATAATTCTTTGTCAAAATTTGTTCTTGTTGGCATTAGTTTAAATGATTTTTCTCCAAAAATTGTAATTGGTGGAAAAACTGGATTTTCAATCGCACTAACCGAAGAAAATTGGAAAGACATTTGTGTTCATCAAGGAATTATTGTAAACAATTTCTACTTTCCTCAAGTTGATCAAACCAGTGTGAATATAAACAACATTCATCTGCAGGTTCAGAAAATAAATGATACCCCTGTTCTACAAATTACAAAAGGCCCACACTTCATATACTTAGGACAAGAGTCTTTGGACAATTTGTGGCGATTAAAGGAAATTATTGATTATAGATTATCTATACTTAAAAGGCAAGAATTCAATACATATTTCAAAATATTTCAAAATAATATTTCATCTGATTGTGGCGACTTGTGTACGCATGTTTATAATATAATAAGTCCAACAGAAAATCCTAACAGTGAAAATGTTTCAACTATGATGGAATTACTTGCTTTATATCCTGAACAAATGGAAAACAAATTGAAGCAAAATGGAACAAAACGAAAATATTACGAAGAAAACAATGAAAATGGATCAAAAAGAAAATATTACGAAGAAAACAATATCTTTTCTGGAAGAGAACAATAAGGTGCATGTGTTAGTGAAGTGGAGCTTTGCTTACAGACAAGCCCGTAGGAGTAACTTTCAGATGTGGTACTTAGATAGACTCCGTTTTGAAAAAAGAATAAATGATTGTAAACTTATTCTAGATTCGATATTATCTGAGGAACATAGAAATAAAATATATTTGACACGTTTTAATAAAAATTGTATTTGATGTTTTACTTAATAAAATTTTAGTTTAGTAAATGTGAATTTTATTTGAAATTAATTAGCACATTAAGACTTTGTAATTTGTATCAGCTAAAGCATAAAGTGAGGAACAGAAATAAAACAAATTTAACTAAAATTTAATTTCAATTTAATTAAACAATATTTTTTTTATCAATCCATGTATTATATTTTTTATCAAGTCCTAACCATTTCACATAAACTTTGTTTCCTTTCCTTCTCAAAATCTTCTCAATAAGATACACATCGGTATGCTTTACTTTTAGTAATTCTTGCTCATAAAAACCACCCAGAATGTCCTGATTATCTTCGTCTTGAATTAAATATGTCCAAGGGTTTGTCATCTTAACTTCTTTAATGTGGAATATCTCATTTGACCAATTTGGTGTGTAACCTTTTGAAAATGCCTCTCGATGCTTGCTTATTCGTACGTGATCACCCACTTTAAACTTTGGAGATTTTATATCTAACGTTTTAGCATGAGTAAATGCAGATTTCAAGATTCTATTTTCATTTGTTTTATTTACTTGTTTTGGCTTCATTCCTATTGAAGAATGTTTTGTATTGTTATAATCTTTTACAATATCCGCTAATATATTAAACCATTTGTAATTTCCTTGAATGCTAAATATTTTCCACATATTATTCTTTAAAGTCCTGTTCACTCTTTCTACTATACTCGCTTTCAAATTGGAAAACGTGCTATAATGGTTAATTCGAAATTGTTGCATCAAATTTTGAAAATTTACATTGAAAAACTCTCTTCCTCTATCCGTTTGCAAGTTTTTTGGTGGAGTTTTTGCACTGATTAATATTTTTTTCATTGCCGCTGTTACGTCTTTTCCAGATTTAGATTTTAACGGTTCGGCCCAAACATACTTAGAAAATACATTTATGGTAATCAAGATATATTTAAATCCCTTATTAAATTTGGCATAGGGTAACATTTCAACCAAATCAGCTTGAAAAAGATCATTTAACCCTTTCACTACCACCCTTCTGCGTTTGTAGTTTTTTCTAGCAGGTTTATGTAATTCATTAACGACTTGCTGTTTAACGGTTGTCATGACAACAAACTTGTTTATTCAATTTTAAGGAAGTTCACTTTCTATGTTTTGTAATAATTCGAAATATAACTTTTATATGTTTTTTCCCATTCATTCAATTTATCAATTTGTATTGTATAACTTTTTTCATTTAAAATTTTACTAATTTTAGTAATCTCCTTTTCTAACGCATTAAAGGATTTTTTTATCTCTCCAGTTAAGAAAGTAGTTGATCTACTATCACTATTTTTTAATTCCTCCTCTGTTTTATTTAATTCTTGTTCTAATTTCTTAATTACACTGGACATTATATTTTCCAAGGAAATATATTGTTGATTTTCTTCCAAAGTGAGTTGGTCAATTGTTCTACTGTTAAGAATGCTATTTTGATTTCTTTTTTTTTCATCATCTAACCTTTTTATAAAAGTTCTTAATTGTTTAATTTTTTCCTTGTGTTTTTCAATTATTACTTCTCTTATATTTGTTTCCATTATTTTATTAATTTTGTTGATATCATCACTTAATTTTTTGTCTTCCTTTTTAACATGTTCATTTAAAAATTGCAAATCTTTACTTATTTGATTTAGCGTTAGCAACTGTTTATTAACGTTTTCAATTGAGGTATAACATACTTTAATCTGGTTTTCATACTTTAAAAAATTTTCATCAAAAACCTTAAGCTTTTTAGCAAAGATTTCATTATTTGTTTCATTTTCACCTAATCTCCTTTTTAAATTATTAATGTCACTTATCTCTCTTGATTTTGTTTTGAAATATGGCGTCCAAATTTATCAACTGTCATGTTGAGCTTTCATTAAACAATAAATATGATTATATTTGATAGCTGTTATTTATAGTATTACTTTATCTTCTCTTAATTCTTCAATAATAGAGATAATCTCGTTACTATGAGCATTATTTCCCGCATCACTTGATGAAATTAATAAACGTAGCCTATCAACAATTTCGTTTACATTATTCCAGTATACATAGTCTGTATTTGATCTGTTTGTTTTCAAAATTAATCCCTTTCCTGTAGATTTGGCTCTAGTTGTTCTAAACGGAGGTTGTGGTTTGTTAAATGCTGTAACTAATCTTGGCAAGGTTTTTGTCTTTGTAATCCCCTTCTTTGTAAA